>VZTH01001651.1:0-21734 GCA_013397815.1 Aleadryas rufinucha
CTATTATTTAATAGATACAATCCACATCATAAGACTCCTCATTGTTCTGGCCTGTATCTCAGCTTTAACATGGAAGACTCAGATGGAAGAAAACTCAAGTCACAAAAGGGCAATTTGATCTGCAGGTTTGTTCTTCTCAGTTTCTCTGTTAGAGCTCTCAGGAAAGGAGAGCAGTTAGTGCTAGTAACTGATACAGAGATACAATTTCTTTTTTTTTTTTTTTNTTGCTCCTTTTCATTTTTTTTTTTTTTTTTTTTGTTAATTACAGTCTTTAATATTTATTATTTTTTTTTTTTTTTTTTTAGAAATTCAAGATATTTTCTTTGACTCTATCAATAACTTAAAAGTATAGGTGCAATAAAAAAAACCTGCAATATAACAGGAAATAAAAGGATATACAAAATGTTTAAGATCACAAAGCTTGTTTTGAACAATAGTTTACAGTGAGGGATTTGTCCATTTTAAGCCCAATGAATACTGAAGAGAAATTTTTCTAAACTCTATTTACAAAAGTATCAGGCAAACACTGAATGGGTTTTCCCAAATATATCTAAAACAAATATTGCAGAAAAACTAGCAATAAATTATGCACACTAAATGAAAATTGATTAGAAATATAACTTCTGACTGCTCTACATTCAGTGAGCAAACAAGCACTTGGGCCAAAGACTTACCAGTCCTCACAGAACTGCCAATCAGAATTTAAAAAAAAATAATTACTCCACTTGATCACTTAGTTTATTTATTTTCTTTTCCTTAGTGAAAGTTGAAAGAAAAAGCAAGACCTTCCTTGGGAATAAAAAATACCTACAGTGGTAATTTCTGCTGAATTGATGCTCTATTAGATGTTCATAAATTGATATACTGATATAAATTGATATAATTTGCTTATACAGTGTTAAATTGTGCTTTTTAAATGTTTAACTATTTCTTACTTAAAATGGAGTCTAGAGCTTTTGCACACAATTTAAAATATGGCACAAGAGATGAAGGATTAATGAAGCTTTTCAGAATGTCAGGAAACAAACTGGATTTGCATCAGTTTAAATTTTGATTGGAGATTAGTTTGGCATATTAGGATTTGGAAATTTCCTCCTTTCTCGGCTCACCAGATGCTAACTGACTTCATCTGACAGACTGCATGTACCTTGGATAGCAAATGACATCATGATGTGGCATATCCAAGGTGAATGTCACCACTCGCTAGCAATAATTTGTGCTAATGTAATACCTCATGCAAAACACCAGACACTCCTTCAGCTATAAATAGTGATGCCAGACTATGGTAGGCAACTTGACTGACAAGCAAGGACTTGCAACAAGAGCAAGACGCATCAGCTCAGCAAGGGCACTGAAGAAAACTTCAGCAGAGTAGTACTGTTATTGCAAATCTACTGAATTGTACTGGCAAGAAACTCTTCCAGACTTTGCAAGAAAGTGTAAGGATTGCAGTTCAACGGTTTCTATATTCTTCCAAATAAGAATATAAAAATTTGCATGTGAAATTCAAGAAACTTAGAACAGGGATAAAGACTTATCTTTTAGTGCTTTGTCTCTCAAGATCCATTTGTCTGTTCCTCTTAATAACTTACACAGGGTTAGATGCCAAAACCTTTACACAAACCAAGAGAAGAGTCAGGTTCTTCATAATGTCACAGCACTGAAACTGTGTAAATAGTAGCTGATATGAAATTCAGTGTCTCAAATTCTATTCTTCTCAGAAGTTTAGCGAACTTACTGTGATACAAGGAGAACCTCTAAGTTTCCAACAATGTGAATGTTGTTGATTATTCCCCTTAAGAAATAAGAGATAAATCATGCATTTCTTTTAAAATATGTTTACTGTTCTATGTACCTCTGGAAATCCAAACCTTCTATTTTTGTTCCATGTATGAAATTATAATAGCTATTGATTCTGACTTCTAAGTGTAGCAAAAAAGAATCAGTAAAGTGCTCAGAAACATGGTGAATTTCATGTACTAATCAATCTGAAGTGTCATTCTTATTCCAGTATTCGCTCTCAAAATAAACACTTTCCTATACACATTTTCTTTATTCATTCCTGAAATGTTAGAAATAAAAAGCCTGTTTAACATGGAAGTTAACGATTCCACAGTATCAACAAAAAATTCCAATGTGCAACATACTTCAAATCTTCAAGCTTCATTCAAAACCTGAAAATAAGAAATACCTGTACAGATAATCTAAGCCTTATAAAGGCTAACCTGTCTGCTCTGCGCATTTCAGAAAAAAAAAAAAAGAAGAATCACAAGAATGAAAGTATATCTTTCTGAATTTATCCTAACAGTATTACCACTACACTGATGTAGACTTTTCTTTTTACTAATGTAAGAATAAGAAAACTGGTAATGTGAGAAATGTGGAAGCAATACTGGTTTGTTGCAACACATCCCTGAGTCAGGCAGAGCTTTGAGGTGTATATGGCTTCATCTGTTCCTTAAAATGAGCTCCACAAGGGAGATACAGAGTGAAAAATCAAAGTAACAAGAGTAGACTAGAGAGAAATAAAGAAGGTCCAGTTCTGTGACTCATGTGCATTTTACCTTTTCAGGTGGAATTGTGAAATCAGTTTAGTGGGCTTGAGCTGCAAGAAATTCTGCACAGGCTTCAGCTGATTTTCTCCCCACAGTTAAGCATGGCTGTCTGCTCTCTGTTCCTCTGTGCAGCTGCTCTCTGCTCATCTGCAGAGTTTCAGCCCTTGATCAATCTTGTTGACTCTTGTTTGTTCTCTCTTTCCCACTGCTTTTCTGCTTGAAGTACCTGGACACTCTTCTCTCCAAGGAAGACTTGATGACAGCCCAGGGAAGAAGTGCTCCACAGAGGCTTCCACTATTCTTGCACTTCTTCTAAAATGAACTTGCACACTGGAAAAAAACCCATACATACGAGCAGTCACCTCCTGTAATGGCAATAGTTGAAAATCACCAGGTGTGTTTTTAAATCTAGTGTCAAGTGATGTCTGTAAGTGAATGGATGAAAAATCTTTACCCATGTGAGTAATATTTTCTTACCAGAGGCAGCTTTCTGCTCACTTTGACAAAGAGACACCTGACTGCATTCCATCTCCAAAATAAAATAATAATAAAAAATTAATAAATTCTGTTTAAATGAGTTTGCATTTAACACTAGATTGTAGAATACATAAGTTGACTCCAAGAAATTATTTTAAATGGACAGTACACAACCTCATAGTTCAAACTACTCTAAATTTTAGTGCTGACTGTTCCTCATATGTCCATAGGTGTCAAAAAGCATCTCTGTCAAAACTCTTTTTGGTTATTCTAAGAAACTTATGTCCCTGCTGTCTGACTCTTACATCCCTCTGGATAGCAGAACATTCAGAAAAGAAACTCAAAACAGATTGCCCCCCTCCCTATTCAGTTCTGCTGAAATAGGGCCTTTAATGACAGCTCTGGCTGATTTACCAATTCTGACCTCTTATGCTGAGCACTTCCAGTCACGCTGTGTTATGTAACAGATGTAATGCTGCATTACATGTCAAATCTAATGCAAGGTTGTGCTACATTTCAGGGATAAACATTGCAGATGAATGCAATGGTGTGGGGGGGTGGTTAATATTTTTTACTAAGGAAACCTACAAACAGTAAATTTGAGATTTACTGACTTATTTTTTTGGGAAATAAAAGTGCCCTAGAATGAACAAAAATACCTTTTTCAAGCTTTGCATTACTGTGCAATGCTGAATTTTTTTCTTTTCTAATTACAAACATATTCTGATATAAAGAACACATGTAGAATAAAAGGACTATTTTGACTTCAATAAAATTTATCCAGTCTTGGAACAAGCTGGTGTGAATTCTGTGGTTTGAGAAAGGCTGTGTCCCTCTCATGTAGTCTGGCATCCAAAAGAATGGGAATAAAATAAATTATTATCCTCAAATATCATGAGTTTAGCCCTAAATAAAAAAATGGTGTGATTACTGAGATCAGCTTATATTAGAATTTTTTCCATGCCAGTGTGTCAGGCCATGGAGAAAACTTCCTACTTACACAAATTATTGGAAGATTCACTCAGGATGTTCACTGTTACTGCGAACAAGTCAACAAACATGACAGAAAAAAAGTCAGGAAACCTTAAAATACATATGTAAAGTACAATAAATGTGTTCCATGAACACTGGGAACATTTAAAGATATTTTTAATTACGATTCCAGATAAACAGTTGGCTCCTGTTGGCTGATTAAATAGAGAAATTCAGTTTCTCTATTACCCTTGTTGGTCTAGATTACATTTATTACTGGCCTCAAGCTCCCATAGGTATTCTGCCTTGTGGCTGTCTACCAAGAACCTTGGAAACCTGTCAAATTTCAGAGCTATGTAATTTCACACAATTTACTCCACACTCTCATCTCCCTGCCTCTTCCTCACTCCCTCTTCCAATCCATATCTAAGCCGAAACATAACCCATTTACAGTCTCATGCCATAGTTTCTGTCCTGCTCCAGGACTCCACTTACCAAAACATGTTTATATTCATCCAGTCAGCTACTAACTGGAAATAATTGTTGTAGAGTGGCAAGAAGATAACTTCACCATGAAAATGAACCCAATGGCTACTTTTAGTGCTGTGGATTTTTTCTCTTAAACCTCTTTTACTGCCATTGCACATTACTTTTAATGCCAGAAAAATAAATATATTTGCTGCAAGGTTTGCAGGCTGGTGGTGAGGATGGATGCCACAGTTCCCAGTGTAGGAGCTGTGCCTCTCCGTACTTACAAGTGCTCTGATGGTTACATGCTCCAAAACTGTGGTCTAATGTTGCAGCCCTGTCCCCAGTATGTGACAAGCATAGGTAGCAGGTCAAGAGATAGGTGTATTCCATGGTCACCTCTCCTGAGGCAGTGCCTGGAGTACTGAGCCCAGTTCAACGGGAGGACCACAAGTGTAGTAGGGGTCTGGAACACCTGGCTTGAAAGGAGAGGCTGAGGCAAGTGGGTTTGCTTAGTCTGGAGAAAAGAAGAATGACTGTGAGGGATGAAGTGGCTGCCTTCAACTACCTACAAAGGTGTGCTGAGAAGACAGAGTCTTGGAGATGCACTATGAAAAGAGAAGGTTTTACTTTTGCAAGTTGCACAAGGGAAATTCAGATTAAATGGAAGGAAAATATTTTGTACAGAATGTAAAGCAGTGAAACAGCTTGCCTAGAGACATTTTTGAATCTCTGTCCTTGGATATGTTTAAAAGTTGGTCAAGGGCTTGAATAACCTCATTTAAATTTGAAGTTGCCCCTGCACTTAGCAGGTGACATCCAGGCTTCCTTCCCAAGCTCCCCTCCCCTATAACTATGTGTTCCCTCCTCCTGTTCTCTTCCATGGGAATAGAGAATAGCCTAAAAGATTTTACTTTAGTGCATTTAATCCTGCAAATGTGTTAACAAAATTCTCCTAGATGAAATATTGCAAAAGTTATCAGATACTGGACTCTGCATCTCCTTTTAAAGAGCTTATTATATGGTAGGAGGCTGTGGAAAAAAATTAGTTGGACTATGGTAAACCAGGCTTTGAATTCCTTACTGAGAGGTTATACTGACAATTTAGGGACCCTGTCCTCCTACCATGTCCCTTCCAGAGACGTGCTTGAACTTGGTGTGAATTTTCCTTCCACCAAGTAAATCTTACAAGCCATTTTAAATTTAGCCCTGGAGAAAGTATATTGTAGTAATACATTTGGAAATGACAGGCACATAAATAATTGTGGTGATGGTTATATCAGTACGGATGTTGATCTTGTAGGTTTCTTTTAACAACAGTTTAAAGTAAAAAAAAAAAAAAAAAAAAAAAAAACTGAGCTAGAAAATATACTAAATTACATTTTCGAAATAGAAAGAGGATCACAGAATCCCATTACTATGTTTTAGCTGAAAATCAATGTAGCTCCATATTATTTATCAAAAAAAAAATATTACCAAGTCTGAAGATAGAAGAAAAAATAAATTTCTTAGCAAGTCAGTGACATTTGAAACATTGGCATGTATACAGTTCTATTTGAATGAAATAATGTATCACTGTCAAGAATGGTCATTGAGTAACTTTTTGCCTTTTTTGCCTTTTTGTGCTCCTACTAAGCATGAGCCAGCTCTACAACCAAAGCAGTAACTAGGAAACAAGTAAAAAAATCCCCAAACACATAAGCAAAATCAAGTATAATCTCTGTGTCATGCTACTGACTTCATCTTAGAATCATAAACTACCAGTTTGAAAAGTGGAAATTAATTTAAACTTGGGTTTCAATAATATATCTATAAAGGCCTCACAGCCCTATTAAAGAAAGAAAGAAACAAAAACGTTCTATTATAGTAGATGACTGAAAAAGTACGCTTTAAAGAAAGGGACTGTAAGTGAGGATATGACATGTTCTGACAATGGAACAGCAGTGATTGATACTAAACTGTGTGCTCACCTAAATGCATGTTTCAAGTAACTTCCATTAATATACTCAGTAAGAACCAGAGTCACTCCAAGTTATTTCAGCTAAAAAATGTTTCCACTCACTGTCAGTAATATAATTCCCAACACATTTCTAGAGAATAAGTCAGTAGCTACTCCTACAATACCCTTGCCTCAGGTTAGAAGAACTATGAATTTATCAGTCTCTCTGTACTGCAGGATGGAGACAACTCAGGTTGGAAATAAATGCAATCGAGCATGAACTTGCAAGAATTTTAAGCCAGCATTTATGCACTGCCTATTCAGTAAAATCAGGGAATTATGCACTTACCCCCTGGCTCTGTTTGGTCCTGTGATTGTTCATTGTTATGATGTCTTTTCTTACTTTAGTAGCTAGACTATAATTTTAAAATAGTTTTACCTTATGGCCCCTAGGCAATGTTCCAGCTTAGATGGGGCCCCCTGAAACATGGGTAAATGTGCCACTAGTGCTAGCATTTCTTCCTGATTGCACTTTGTCTGATGAACCATGAGAACCTCTGTGAGTAATTTTCACTTTTTTTCTTATTCCATTAGTTTTGACTGAACCTTGTTACTTACAATATATTAGTTCATACCAGTTGAGTGTTTAGATCACACCAAGGTGTTTAGTCACACAAAATTTGCAATTATATACTAATCAATGTTTAAAAAATACAAGAAATTATAAATTTCAGATTAATTTGGTATTTAAAATTAAGCTAGTAGGTTTGTTCCTATATTCAGAAAAAATTGTGGATTGGTGGCAGAAGCACTACTAGTGACACTGTTGAAATTTTAGCATCCAGACACCACTGAATTTCAGGAATTAGGGCATTATTGTACACATGCAAAGGCATGCACACATAAAGTAAAATTCTGCCTCTAATGAAGTCAGTATCAATAAGGTTAAGTGCCAGAATTTCAACAACTAGACGTAATACCTTTCAAAGATAAGGACAATTCAAATGGTCAATATTATATTTGAACTGAAATTATATGGAGTAGTTGTTGACACAGTAGAAGGTGAATAATGCAGAAAAATCTTCACAATTGTTACCTGTCATCTGGTACATGACAGCCAGGTGTAGCAGCTTTTACAATATTTGATCTTCATATTTTTATCTTGTCATGGCAAAACAACTATCTCAATGCAGGGTTAAATTTCTTACACGTGGTGAAGTCATAAAAAGCACTGGTAGAAGGAAAACATTTTTTTTTTGCATCATACTCTTTGTAGTATGGAGTTTGAAAACAGGGCCCTGTCATGCTGGTAGGTGCACAAACATAGAACAGAGTGATTGCTTTTGAATAAATTACAAACTAAGGAGAAAATACAGTCTTATTCAGGGGAAGAGGACAGTAAAACAGAAGTACTTTGGAACAGAATAATGAAAAAAATATTCTTCTCACTCCACAAATTTACTTATTTGCAGGTAGAACATACCTAATGCCTACATTTCCATGTGTGCTTTCAAGCTGAAATATTAGAATAAATTTAACAACAAAACTATTGCTTTGCCTCTATTTGTTTTGACATGTTCACTGTCAAATTCTTAACCACCATTTTTTTCAATTGGATTTTCTCCCACAGTTTTTAGTCAAATGGGAGGAAATCTTAGCATAACTAGGTAATTCTCCAAATCCTGAAACAGAGCCAAGATCAGTTAAAGACATATTCTAACAAAGAGACAAAATTATTATGTTTCAGGCAAAAATATTCCGAAGTAACAAAAATAAAAAAAATCCCAACCAAAAAAAGGAAACCATAAAATTTATATTAATTAAGACCACAGTGACCATGGTAAATTTTTCAACTGACAGTCCACTTTTTTGGAGACTAAATGATGGCTTTTCCTTTTTCTATAAACATATTGAACAAAGATCTTGAGATCTTGCGTCTCGGAGACCTATTAGTTTCAGACAAACTTTGCAGAAGTTGTATTTACACAGGCAGTGTTGACTGCTTTGAAGTAAAATGCATTTAACGTCGTTCAAATTTAAATATCTTTCTCAATAAGTGGCTTAGTTATGCACCCTCCCAGTTAATACCAAAAGATTAATTTGGTTTTCATCTTGAAACACTAATGGTATTACTGACACAGAAACAAGTCTGAACTCTTTTAGTAAGCTGGATGAGAGTCATCAGTGTCTTCTGCAAAAGGCTGGAGCTTCTAAATCAATGTAAATAAATACATTCTCACCATGGTACTATTAATCTAATCAGGAGAGCCATCAGAGGTTCTGGGAAGTACATCTAAAGAGCAGAATGGAAATCTGTCAGGCATTTCAGCAGCAATATGCTTGAGAAAGCGCCACTAAAGCCTGGCCCGTGTTCTGGGTAGAACTTTTGTCACCTTGTGTATTTATAAATGAGGGATGTTACAGTTACCTCATATCCATCTTTCCCATCATAATTTCAAAGGTTTTTAGTCAGCCCTAGCAAATCATGTAGACAGCTGATATTTTTTTGAAAAATATTCACATGCAGTCCTTTGCTTTCTAGTACAGAAAGGATCACACGGCAGTGACTTTTCATGGAGGAATCAGTTTTTAAGTCTCTCAGTCAAAAAAATTACTAAAATCGTGGCTGCTGACCTTGAAAGACTGAAGGATAGAAATCTTTCTTTGTGTTTCTGTACCCCAAAATTCCCATTATGATATAAACCTCTGAAATCTTAGAGGCTTTTATATAAAACCAAACGGGAAATTTAAAGAAGTAAAAATTATTTTTGTGAGATTAATATATTTCAGATATGTTTCAGGGCTAGCTTTTTATCTGAAAGTTGAAGTAAGAGTTTTAAAGCCCCTTCTAGGCTAAACTGAGAAGCAAAATAAGAGTATACAAAATACATAGCTAAAAAGCTCATTTAAGAAAAAACAAAACAAAACAAAAAACTAAATACAAAACAAACAAAAAAAATCTTCCCTTGAAAACACTCAAGGACCACTTTGAGCCTGAATGCCACTAGCTCTTTGGCTGCTGCTAGCAGATCTTGTATGTCAAAAGCCAGTTATCTGAGCAAAGACATTAAATTCAGAGGCTGAAAAATGAGGTTACATAAACTCCATGTTTTTTAATGAAAGAGTTATAAGACTATGACATGGTAACTGCAGCACTGGTTTCTGGGAAGGATGGTGAGAAGAAATTTATCTTTGTTATTCTCAGAGTATGGTCTGGCTGCAGGGTGTTATTGTAGGTGTTTCACTAATGTTTTCTTTTAGAGGGCCTACAAGGGTGACCACTAACCAGTGACTGCAGATCAGGAAAATTAAAAGGTGAGCATATGCACCAAAGTAAGGCTACATGTCTTAAAAATACCGTGTATTGTCAGATTTCTGACTTAGGTATTTGAAGTTGAAGCATATGGGCTATGAAGCAGTGCAGGAGATAAAGCAGGGAAGAATTCTCATTCAGTGGAGTTGTTGGAAGTTTCTGATATTACTCAGAAAATATGAGTATATTCTAGTATAATTAACTGCTTATCTGATATTATTTCATAATAACTTTATATTTGCTTAACACAAGGTTCAAATAAATTAATTTGAAGCCTGTTCTCAAAAAGAACAATAGTTGAGACCACCTCTGTTTTGAGATACGCACTTGGTCATTTATACCTTCTCTTTCCCTCACAAAACAGAGTTCTCTACCTTGCCTTTCTCTTCCCTTGCTGTTGGGGTGGAAAGTTCTGAGACAGAAAATTTCTTCCACTTTTACAACTGACAAAACTGGAGAAAGCTATTTGAAAATTCTCTACATGAGAGACATACATTTTCTCTATACTTTTTCTAATACTATTAAGTCTCCAGGATAGGGAACCATAAGACATCACTTAACTAGCAATTTTTTTTCTCCATATGGGCCTCTCCAGTTTCTATACCCATTTACCTTCAAGGAAAGGTAAATTGTAGTGCTCTGTTTATCAACCTATTAATAAAACTTCTTCATAGTGGAGAAATCTCATCTGTCTTTCCAGACTAGTTTTCTCTAAGAGAGCAGAGTGGAAGATTCACTGAGGCAACCCCCACCTCTCAATTCCTTCTCATCCTGGGAATTTGATTTAATACAGTTCTGGTTTCTGTATCTCCTCTTCCATCTTTAGATGGGGAAAATTTGAACTTCTCATTTTGCTTCTTCTTCCCTAACTTTGAAAGTGTTTTTCTGCTAGCATTTAATCACTATATATGGACAAAAACCCTTGTCTTTCCTTTCCCAGTAGATCTTTTGCTTTCCTGAAACACTGTTGTTTGGGGTTTTTTTTTCTGACAAAATATTAGATATGGTGAAGTCATATTAGGAAAATGAAAAGAAAAGGAAAAATACAGGACCTATATTTATTAATACAATAAAAGTATGATTGCCTTCCTTACTAATTCAAGGCAAGGATCAAAGTAAACTTACCATTGTTAAGTTTCTTAATTTTTTTAACTTCTTATTTCATGTTAGCTTATTCTCTCCTTTGAGAGATAATTTGATATTGAAAGAGAGCATGGTGCTAACAAATGCCAAGGTCATGAGTTCAATCCCTGTATGGGCCATTTACTTTAGTTGGACTCAGTGATCCTT
Source organism: Aleadryas rufinucha (assembly GCA_013397815.1). Taxonomy (NCBI): domain Eukaryota; kingdom Metazoa; phylum Chordata; class Aves; order Passeriformes; genus Aleadryas; species Aleadryas rufinucha. Next base: position 11,015 of record VZTH01001651.1, read on the forward strand.
GTGGGTCCCTTCAAACTAAGAATATTCCATGATTGTGTGACTTACACACATATTCAAAATCATAGTGTTTAAACTGTTCCATCAAGGTGTGATGAAAAGAGAAAAAACACCAAAAAAGCCCTCATAGNACGTTAGGGATTGGGGGTGTGCCTCAGGTTGCCCAAAGCGCCTCAGACTTTTGCACTCTGCATACCAGCTAAATTAAAAAATCCAAACAAGAAGAATGGTCCTGTGCTACCTTTAATAAAATGAAAAGTTTATTGTAATTATTGGTTATTAATATTCCCAGTTAGGCTTAGCAGACACTATATTCACTAGAGAGCATTTGGCTTCTCTGAGTGATTAGAAAGCCTGATTGCATGTAGTTGAAACAGTTAGCAACTTTCTTTCAAAATCCCTCAGAATTCCTTAGTATAGGTGTTTCTCTATGAAAATTTCCCGCCACCAGGCAGTAGTGAAAAGCTGTGGAATTCACAGCAGCAGCAATTTTCTTAATAAATCACAGAAGTTACAGGTACATTCAAGATAGAATAAGCCTCCAGAGCCTATATAACAGTCTCGTTTAAGAAGCTGCTCCAGTTCAGCCTAAGGGGAGTCTGATCTTCTTCCTTGATCATTGGTAAAAATACCCTAATAACTTGGCAAAAATAGTGAGAGGGCTGGAGGCTTTCTCCTGCCCAGTATTTTGTACAGTGAAGAATTGGAATTCTTGAAAATAGTGAAAGAAAAGAAAAATTTAGAACAAAATCATTTTGCCCAGTTGTTACTGTACTCTCTCAAAGGAAGAAGAATGACATTTTCACTTGTGATCTCAAGACTTCTTCTACATTTTTAAATTATAAAGTTATTGGCTAAAAAAATTATAAATATATATAGGGACCCGAACACAGGTGATTTCCTCAGAAGCAAGGAATGTATTTACATTCTGCTAGAGAAATATCTTTTTTGCCAGTTCTCTTTGCCTTTCCTACCTACCATTCCTCCATTACCAAAATGGACAAGTTGAATATTTATCTTCAGGAAACAGTTCCAGTTAATGTCATTCTGTCTGAAAATCCAGTCTTACCAGTTGTGTCACTCCTACATTAGATATGGTTGAAAGGATTTCTAGGTAAGTCAGTAAGAGGAAATTTGTGCTCTGAGTAGGTTTATAAACCTGCCATGTTTCCCACTTTCTAACATGGAACCTGGAAATCCTGAGGTAGAGCATGGTTTCTCTGTGTGACCAAACGTGCTATGTAGATCTTAATCTGAGACAGACTAAGACCCATCTGAGATAGATCAAAACCTGGGGCAGAGCTGTCAAGTCCAAAAGCTATGCAGTGAGCTGGCAGAAAAAAAGGCAGGCTCCCACAGGAACCCAGCACAGTAGCAGCCATAATTTTTTCCCATGGTAACAGGAATAACATCACACACACTCACTGCTTTTCTTATTTTTTTCACCTTTGCCTCTTGATGTAGTAAATGTTGCAGGTAAAGGATGACATTTCTATATACATGTAATAAATTAAGTATAAGGAATGCCAACTTCATCTGAGAACTCCAGAAAGGATTATAGTATATACAAGAAAAATAATTATATTATGAGTAAAAAGTGTCCAATATTCAGTTTTCACCAAGCACTAATAACCTTTTCCCCACCTAGCTTTTAGAGCACACAGCTGCAACAAAACCAGTTACATTAAGCATATGGTAAATGGTCTGTTTCTTTCAAAACTAACTCAAATGTATAATGGTTCTGCATATTTGACAGGCAGAGCTGATAATGCCTTTTGTATTGTGAATGAATGTAGTTTATAGTTTACAAAATATTACATGAATTAATAACAAAACAATTAAAGTAAGTAAACCAATACACCAAAATATTTTTTAAAAACACCTACCCCAGCACTAAAAGTGTTTTATATTTATGCACTACTTCTTTACTACGAGATGTGAAAGTCTTGTAGTTGTCTTCAGTTCATTGATTGTGTCTCTCCAGCACTGTCATTCCTAATAAAATATTGAAGCCTCCCCTACATTGAAATTCACACTGTATTAATTTCTATCTGAGTAATATTCTTATCTTTCTCAGAACCAAATATTTACAGTCTACATATAAGAATTGCCAAAGAAGAACAGACTGAACAGGTTATGTCTTCATGGAATTGTACTTCTTTCAATCTTTAATGTGGTCTAATCTTGCAACACATTCTCTGTGTAATAAGGCCTGAAAACTCAGGTCTTTGCACATTAAACAATCAGACAAGGTGACCTCAGTACTTTTTAATTTAATCTCTCTTTATGTAGGGATTAAATGTAAATCCAATTTTCATTTCCAGCTCCTAATTATCAATAAAATATTGAGTTTGCATAATAATTCAAAGATTAGTAGAAGCAGAAGAGAGAAAATGCATGTTAAGATATTTAACCTATCTTCATTCTCTGTGAACTATATCATTCCAGCTCACTGAGTGCAAGGTGTCCCAAGTTATTATATATGGCAGTGATTAGAGAAGGCTGTTACAGGTAGGAGCACCAATGAAGCCAGCAATACCTGTGATAAGGTAACTCAAAGAAAAAAAAAAAAAAAACAATAAAATAATTTTTAGCTTGAAAATTTCTGGAGAACTGTGAGTCTACACACCTTTCTAGTGTAAAAATACCTTGTCAGTGATATTACTGTAAAATAAAATATAAGATGCTAAATTCACAATCAACTGCCTGTCTTTGTACTGATACTGTACATAATAAAGATTTGTAGAGCTTCTTGTAATTGTATTCATTTGAATTGAATACTCCAGCTGGATAGATTGCATAGTCTGTGTAAACAACCCTGTGAACATTTCCTCTTTCATAGTACTAATCAGTTCATTGTCAAGGAAATATTCTCAGATCTGAGTTGTACAAGAGTAATGGAGAAAAACTTCAAGCTGTTTGCCCAGACTTGGGCTCCACGGGAGCTGAGTGTTGGTTGTTCACAAAGACCCAATGTGTGACTGATGAATAGAGCCCTTTAGCTTCAAGGGAGTAATGCTCAGCAGGAACAAAATTCTTCTCATGTTCAAAGTGTTTCCAATCTGTTTCTTTTTCTCCACAGTGTGTTCTGTCACTCTTTCACTGTCAATCCAGATGGGAAGACAAACATAGACAAAGCATGTAGACGTGCAGAATTTGGATCCTATTTAACCAGTAGAAATATCCACTGGAGCCAAATGGAAACTATACATTTTGGTTCCTTTAGGCATGCAGTTTCAAACATTTTCAAACTACACAAGATGTAAGGTTCCAGTCAAAATTTCCAACACATAAATAACTCTTTCAGCATTTTCTGTTTTCTTACAATCTTGCATTTGTTTGTTGACTGTTTTCAGAAACAGACATTCAAAGCCTGTGGGCACATATTTATGCATGGAAGAAAGATGTAAAACAACAAGTACTTTGTTCTGCAAATTGCTGAGAACACGTAGGCTAAAGAAACAACAAATCTTAATGAGGGATCATATTTTTTTTTTTTGACAAGAGAGACCTCATGAAAGGAGAAACAAGGCAAAAGATGATCAATTTCAAGTTTATGTGCACAGATGTCTCTACGTGAGGAAGCATCAAGAGGAAAAAGAGATTTGCATGTAGTCCAAAAAAATCTATGAGATTATTGAAGAGCTGAAATAGAGTTAGCTCATACAACCTGAGTAAATTTGGAGACAGGTGCAAGATATTCAGGGAAGACAAGAATAGGGAATTGTGCTATGTGAAGAAGCCTAAAATGTGTGATGTCTTTCCACATGGTAGACAGTGATCTAGCTGAGAACTCGTGGATCAGGATACAAGAGGCCAGTGAGTGTAACAGCATGGTGGGGGTATGTTACAGACCAGTTTAGGCCAAAGCAGGCTTCAAATGACCTGAAGATATCTTGGGATCACCAACTCATGTTCATGAGGATCTTGAACCTCCATAACATCTACTAGAATAGCAACATGAAAGGAAGGGAGCAGTCAAGATTTCTAGAGGGTGTGAGAAATGGCTTCTTGGTCCAGATACTTAAGCCATCTGGGAGTGGCTTAAGTATCTGGACACACAGGAGACTTCTAATCACTAGAAGGCAATTGTTTGGGGATATGGTAATCAATGGCAGCCTTGTCCATATTTAGCGAGGAAGAATGAAGCACACAAAGATTTGCACACAAAGTTGGTTTTTGCAAAAGATGTCAAAAACAATAAGAGGACTTTCTATTTTGTGTTAGTATTAAAAGGCTGAACTAAGAAAAGGTATGCCTGTTGTTAAAATGGCTTGATGATTTAGGCACAAAGCAAAGACTGATGCTTTGTATCCAGTATCTTCCTTACCTCAGACTTCACTGACAAAGTTTCCCAGGCCTTTGTGCTCAGACAGTTGTCCTTGAATGGCTGTTCTCTATCTTCTTTGAAGCACTGTGGAGATCATGGGAGGTCTACAGCAACAGGAAGGAGTCAAGTGTTGTATTCATCTTCAGAGAAGATCAAAGTTCAAGCAGGCTAACTACAGGCCTGTCAGCCTTGCTTCAGTCCCTTGGGAAATCTTTGAGTCAGACCTCTGGCAACACATTTCTTGTCACAGAAGGTGAAGTAGGTGTCTGGGAACAATAAGCGCAGAAGTACCAGGATTGAGTCATGCCTGTCCAATCCTGATTGCCTTCAGTGATGAAATTACTTGTTTTAAGGATGGATAAATATAATTTACCTCAACTTTGGCAAGGCTTTTGAAACCAACTACCATGTTATTCCTCTATCTACAATGGAGCTTTATGGTCTAGAGGGATGGATAATTAAATGGATGGAAAATAAGTTACAGAGCTGGACAAGAGGGCCACATACTGGAAGCTGGCAAAAGTGGACTATTGCATGAGTCTGGAGAAAATGATGGAGTGCTCTGTTATCAAGCCTGGAACTTATATCAAACTGTGTGGGAGTATGGATATGCAACCAACACACTCAATAGCAGAGCTGTCATTCAGAAGGACCTAGATATGCTAGAGGAATGGGCAGACAGAAACCCCCATTTCTGTCGACATGTGAAAAGCACAAAGCTAGCTGTGTGCTCTCTGTGACACTGGTGCTGTGGCCTGACTGCCTGGGAGCAGCTCTTTGGGAAGGGGCCTTGGGGATTTTTCAGCTTGGAGAGGGGACCACCTCAGGGAGACCAAACAACCTGCCCAAACTCCAGTGCCGGGGGATCACAAAAGGGTGGAGCCCCAGTGGTCAGTGCTGCCTGCTGTAAAAACAAGAAACAACTGGCATAAACTGCAGCAAGGGTTTCAGACAGTGTGTTTGGAAAAGCATTTTCACCCTGGGTCAGTCAAATTGTGAAGCATGTTGCCCAAAAAAGGTGTGCAGTCTCCATCTGTGGACTGTAAATCCCTAAGCAACATAATCTGACCTCATAGCTGACCCTGCTTTGAGTTATACTAGAGACCTCCTGAGCTTCCTTCTGGCCTGAATTGAGCTGAGATTCTTAAACTATTACATAAAGGATTTTTTTTTAATCAGACTTGAACATTTTTCCTAATAACTGTATTGTGTACCCGCACAACTACAATTTTTCTTCTCTTTTTGTTGTGATGCTGTTTTAGGAGACAATATAATAAATCAACACATGAACAATAAAAGCATGCAGGTCTTTCCAATAACTGTACTACATATCAAGAGAATGATCCTCCTTTTAGAGCACCCTTGTGCCAGGCATTCTTGGAAAGGTAGAGATGAAGCTTCTGTAAACTTTACTTTTGCTTTTCTTGTTAAACTCATCTGTATGATATGCAAAGAATAATGTATAATATATAAAAATTAAAAATAATTTATAAACCTAATACCCTCCATTTGAATAAAGGCAAGGATCAAATTTGTATTAGCTTGTGAAATACCTGAGTAAAATAATGGAATCATAAAATAGCGTGAGTTGGAAAGGACCCACTGGGCTCATCAAAGTCCTAGTGATGATCCAAAGCTGATGATAACAGTCACATCAATCTTAAGATTATCCTTTACATTTAATTTAAAACCTTGTCCAGGCTTTTATATCTCTGACCACAGTAACATATGATCTATATTTACCTGTAAAAAATAAACTTTCCAATGAGGACCAAGAAGAATGTTGCCAGTTTGGGCATTTAGAAGAAAAAGGCCTCCTTTCTTCAGGTGGAGATTCTAAAAATATAGCTATATTTAAGTAATGTTTTTGCATCCTGATTAATTCTTGAATGTGTGTAATTTGACATTTTTAGGATGAAGAATAAGTATCAGGATCCACAATGAAAACAACAGTAGCTGAGCTGTCCAATGCAGACCATGAAATCAGAAGACACCTTAATAAGCCCCTACATTGGGTCTATTGTTCATACTCTATATTTGTACTTAAAAGTTTATAAAATATTCGTTTTGGACTTTCATGATTGACAAAGAGCTATCTGCAGTAACAAATACACTAGAGAACCAATAGTAGGCCCCAACAGTGGAGGAGTTGTTATATGCTATCTTTGGGCTAAGACTTCCAAAACAAGGAACTTGAATGTTCAATTCTGATTAAATCTAGAAAACGTGACCAGGTTCCTCAGGCAGCTTTAAAAAAAATTGTCTCAGTTATAATATCTGAATTTTCTTTCTTTTTTTTTTTTTTTTTTTTTTTTTTTTTTTTTTTATCTAATAGAAAAACAATACAATTGTAACTGCCTGGCTGAATACTTGACTGAAATATTTTTCTCAAGGTAGTCAATCATAAACAAACAAACAAAAAGAAATCCTTTTTTTTTTTGTTTCTGTGAGCCAGTTTTTGCCAGTAATAAAAATTAATTTGGTTTATTTCATTTTTTAGAGTTTTTTTATTTTCTTCTGACATATTGACAACAAAACTAATAAAGATATCGATGGTGAGGGAAGGCAGAGGACAAGACTGTGAAGTTCTATGAAACTAAAAAAAAGTAATTACATGACAAAATGTATTTTTCCAGCACACAATATATATTTGAGCATCCAGTTTGCAAAACACCATTTTATGCTTTATTTAAGCAAGTTACTTGGATTGATACTGAGTATTTTAAATCCTAATATTCTATGTGAACCATGAAGTCAGTGTATTTCTTTATTATGTCTAGGAATCTGGTAGGAAGTGGTGCAGATCACATACAAAAATTATTGATGCAGTGTGATAGAAAAGGAATAATCATATTTGTGTGTGTGTGATGCAGCTCAGTCCAAGTTACTGTTTTTCAGAGACTGATTAAGGCCGTGATGTTAGGTAAGGCAATGGAGAGTGAGGTGAAAACAGTGTTTCTCCTTCATCTGTGGTCTTCCTCCATATACCTGCTCTGTAGTTACACTTTCCCTGATCACCTGTCATAAACCTCATGTGTGGTGATGTCATGTTATTGAGACTTCAGCATTTATCTTCAATTACATTTCACAAGATGTTTTCTGTACAGTGATGTGGTGCTTTTTTTTTTTTTTTTTTTTTTTTTTGGGTTTACATTCATGCCATAAATGAAGAAAGTAAAGGAGACTTATTCATCCAGTATATAGGAAAATCACAGGAAATCTAGTGCTAAGTTATTTGCAGACAATCTGGTTTGGGTGTCTGTAACAGAGAGAAGCTAAGCCTGTCCTGAAATTCTCTTGTTCAATTTAGATGCTTTGTATAAATTCTAATATAGGCTGTAGGTTGTAAACAGGAATTTTCTCCTACTCATTTCACAAGTCATGGTCAAATAAATTTACAATGCAACAAAAAGCAACACACTGTAAGGAGTTGGAGTTTTTTGTGTAACCAGTAAAAAAAGATTGAAAATGAAACCTATGTTCTGAAGCATGCTGAAGAAAAATTGCAACATATTCATTTATGTGAAGTCAACTATGAAACACATTGAAATTTTTCATTCAGATTACTTAGTTTCATATCTCATAGTTTGTTTGCCTTAAAAAAAATCCTATTCCATGCATCTGATTATTCAGGTTGTACATTCCTAAACTAGTGTGATTTACATTTGAATGAAGTTTCCAATTTTACTGAATGACATGGAATCTAATTAGATTCTGTAAGAGAGGAGTGTCAATTATAAAAAGTAAGGCTCTGGAAAATTAACCTAAATAAAATTTTACTGAACAGAACATGCAATTACAATATACATCAAACTGCTACAGTTATTACTTGTAGATTATTATTATTATATTTTGTCATGAAGAAATGAAGAGTCAACATCTGGACTATTAGTAGTGTGTTATTGATGACATTAGAACAACTTCTTGTACGGTGCAAAATGGTGTCCAGTTTTAGTGGTATCAAATCTGAAACATCCCTCTGCAAGGACTTATTATTAATGGAACCTGAAATATACAGGATTTGATCAATGAAGTTAATATGTAACATGTGGGTGTCTGCTGCAGACTGATTGGGAAGAAGTAAATGAGACCTTCTTTATACAATTGGAAGAAGTCTCACAGTTGTAGGTCCCAGTCCTCATGGAGGACTTGAACCTCCCCAGTATATGCTAGAAGGACGAAACAACAAGGCAGCAGTAACACAAGAGGTTTCTGATGTGTATTGATGGCACCTTCTTAACACAAGTGATAAAGATGAAGAGGGGAGATGCTCTACTGAACATGATACTGACAGAGAAGAAATGTTCAGAATGTATAGACTGAGAGCAGCCTTGGCTGCAGTGACCATGGACTAGCAGAGTGAGGATCCAGAGAGGAAAGAAAAAGGCAAAAAGCAGTATCATAACTTCTTTAGAGACTTTGGCCTTTTCAAAGATCTGCTTGGACAAACCCTGTGGGATATGGTCTAGTAGGAAAAAGGAGACCAGAAGTGCTGGTTGATTTTTAAACGCCACCTCCTCCAGCCTCAAGAATGGTCCATCTTGAGGTCTGCACAGCTGAACAAGGAGCTGCTGACATTTTAAATATAAAGAAGTGTATGAGTTATGTAAACATGGTCAGGTGATCTACAAGGGATATAGAGACACTGTCCTATGTAAGAACTAGAAAAAAGAACATCTCACTTCTGTCTTTGAGGAGGGTTAAGACAGAAAATCCTCAGAGCTACAGGCTGATCATTTCAATCCCTGGGAAGACGAGGGAGGAAATATTCCTGGTAACCATTTCCAGATATATGAAGGATAGGAAGTAGACTGGAGAAGTCAGCAAAAATTTATGAAGGGTAAATCATGCTTGATCAACCTAAGAGCCTTCTGTAACTAGGTAACTAGCTTGATACATGACAAAAGAACAGCAGGTATTTTTTTCTTGATTTTAGTATGGCTTTCAACCATCTCTCATAGCATCCCCATTGACAAACTGTGAGGTATGGAATAGATAAGTGAACAGGTAAGTGAATAGAAAATTAGCTAAACTGTAAGACTCAAAGGTTTGTAATCAGTACCAAAAAGTGCTTGACCAGCTGGACAAATGGGACAACTGGAACCTAACAAACTTCTGCGAGGTAGCATACCAAGACCTGCACTTGGGAAGAAATAATCTTATGTGGCAGCAAACATTGGGGATAGACCAACTGGAGAGTAGCTTTTCAGAAAAGGACTTGGGAGTCCTAGTGAACAGTAAGTCAACAATATGCTCATGGTATCTTTTCTGTTCCTGAAATAAAAGTAAAAAAACCCAGCAGAACAAAAGAAAAAACCAAAACCTAAACACAAAACCAACCAGTGTGCCTTCATGGTAAAGAAGGCCCACAGTATCCTACATTAGGTTGCATTGGGAAGAGCATTCCCATCAAGTTATTAATGTGTAGAAGTGCATTACAGTCTTACTACATGCATCTAACACCTCCCTGGGCAACCTGTTCCAGTGTTTTACCACCATCATTGTAAAAACTTCTTCCTTATGTAACAACTTATTCCTTATATCTAATCTAAATCTTTTTAGATTTTCTTCAGTTTAGTTTTCTTCAGTTTAAAACCATTACCCCTTGTCCTAATGCAACAAGCCCTGCTAAAATGTTTGCCCCCATCTTTCTTGTAGGCCTCCTTTAAATATTGAAAGGTCCTCGAGAAGGTCTCCCTGGAGCCCTGATTGTGAAGGCTGAACATCCTCGAGTCTCTCACCCTTTCCTCATAAGAGTGGTGCTCCATCCCGTCTAATCATCTTCCCTCTGGATTTGCTTTAACAGATCCATGTCCTTCCTGTGCTGAGGATCCCAGTGCTGGATGCAGCATTTGAGATAGGATCTCATCAGTGCAGGGTAAAGGGGCAGAACCATCTCCCTTGCCCTGCTGGCCGCGCTGCTTTTGGTGGAGCCAAGGATACAATTGGCTTTCTGGGCCACAAGTGCACATTTTTGACTCAAGTACAACCCTATATCTACCAGCACCCTCAAGTATTTCTTTGAAGGGCTGTTCATTTCCATTTACAAAAGAAGTGCTAGGTGTTAGTATTTTCTCTGTTCCTTATTTGAGTGATGTCACCATGAGACTGCTATGAGCTTTTAAAGGCTGTGGTGACTGGGGAAGGTTTATGGTGACTGGAAAAGTCTCATCCATCTTGAAGAAGCAGAGGAGAAGGACCAAGGAAATGTAGTCTGGTTGGCCTCACATTAGTCCCTGTGAAGTCTGTCCATCAAAATCCTCTTTGAATTTATTTCTAAGAATATAAAGAGCAAATTTTGCCTGGGAACCAGACAGAATGGATTTAACAAGGGATGTTTCACATGGCCAACCTGATTGTTTTCTATTATAAAATGACAGGATCTGTAGTCAA
>VZTH01001651.1:24316-74833 GCA_013397815.1 Aleadryas rufinucha
CTAAAGTTTAATTGGCGAATTTATGCTGATATGCAAATGGACCAAACTTACAACGGTGTGAAGAACTCGTGACTGGTGGTCCATCTTGGTAGCCTTTGGCCTGCCAGGGTGTACCTCTGAAGGCCTTTTGAATAAATATCTCCTTTATTCCTCTGCCCCTGTCTAGTCTCTGTTTCAGGTTGTCCTTTTTAGGCATCAGAGGTTCCTTTCCAAAGTAGACTCATATGATTATAGGATTCTAAGATGAAATATGAGAAATTCCTTTTAAATATAAAAAAAGAAAATTTTTCTTTATGAGTCTGATTAAACACTGACAAAGATGTCCGTAGAGTCTGTGAGATGTGTACAAAACTCAACTGGACAGCAACCTGAGAAAGAGTTCTAACAGGACCTAGTTCAAGTGGGAGGTTGGACTAAATGACTTCCAGAGGCCCTCCTAACTTAAATGGTCTTGTGATTCCAATATTCCTCACATGATGATTACTTATTGTGGTATTTCCTCTCTGACTTTCCATAAACATTCAGGTTGAAGCCAGGCCTATTAAATTTTATGGACTTCTACAGTATAGCTATAGCTATTCAGTTCAAGGATATGTGAATGACAAGGTTATGTACTTCAGAGGCAAATACATATCAGTTTGGTATTTCCTCTATGTTCTCCATTCCATACAAACCCTAATGTGAAATGATACAATAATTGTAGTTATATAGATTATTAAATTAGAAGTCGAAGACATTTGCTTTCAATCCCTATCAGCAGAATGTGCCATTAAACTTGACAAGTCTTGCATTTCTAACATAAATTACCAAACAAAACAGAATTAATTGCTCAATTCCTTAATAAAGTATATGTCGAAGGTCAATATGCTGCTATGTTTATTCATATTTTTAAGAATTACATATTCATTGTTGCCTAATATAAGAGATTCATCATCTTACAATGAAATAGAGAAGCGGAAAGATCAGGTTAAATCTGAAGGCATTAATTTAGAAATTTCTAATAAAACTCTATATTGTCATCACTTTCAGTTGCTTCCTTTGTAGTCACAGCAGATTTTTCATGAACTGTCCCTTTGTGCTTATATACCACACAGAGTCAAATGAAAGGCAGTGGGATTTTTACACATCTTGTTTACAAAGTAGCCCCAAACATAACGACGTTGTTAAAAAATTGCACTTATAACTAATAATTTGAGTGTTAAATTGTTGCAGAAATAAACTGGTTAACTAGCTGAATAGGAGCCATTCCAAATGCACAGCGACAAACTCAGAATTGTTTCTTTGGCNTTTTTGACTCAAGTACAACCCTATATCTACCAGCACCCTCAAGTATTTCTTTGAAGGGCTGTTCATTTCCATTTACAAAAGAAGTGCTAGGTGTTAGTATTTTCTCTGTTCCTTATTTGAGTGATGTCACCATGAGACTGCTATGAGCTTTTAAAGGCTGTGGTGACTGGGGAAGGTTTATGGTGACTGGAAAAGTCTCATCCATCTTGAAGAAGCAGAGGAGAAGGACCAAGGAAATGTAGTCTGGTTGGCCTCACATTAGTCCCTGTGAAGTCTGTCCATCAAAATCCTCTTTGAATTTATTTCTAAGAATATAAAGAGCAAATTTTGCCTGGGAACCAGACAGAATGGATTTAACAAGGGATGTTTCACATGGCCAACCTGATTGTTTTCTATTATAAAATGACAGGATCTGTAGTCAATGGGGGGTCAGTGGATTTCATTTACTTTGACTTCAGCAAGTCTTTTGGTATGGTTTTCTGTAAAATTATTGGAGATATGGACATGATAAGGCACTGAAAATTTGACTACATTTTCAGGCTCCAAAGGTTCTGATCAGCGATACAATGTCCAAGTTTCAGCCATTTACTACTATCTCTCCTCAAGAATCAATAAAAGGTCAATATAGAGGTACTTCAGTATCTTTATATTACATAGATCTATCGATTTATGAAGACATCTGCAAATACAGTTATTGATATCATCCATCTCTCTCAATATCTCTTGCTTTATGTGGTTCCTCCATGAAATTGCTGAAAGCACACTCTGGCGCATTATCCATGTAGCAGACACAAATATATGTCCATAGATATAGATACATATTTATAAATATCCACACACACAGATACAGAATCAGCAAAGGAAGCTGACTGCATACTGTGATGGATCTGCATTTATATGGTCCCACCTCTATCTGACACTTGGGGGAACACATCTAGAGTTTCATGCTGGGGTCTGGACTTACCAGCACAAAAAAAGACATTGACATACTGGAGTGAGCCCAACAAATGTCCAATGAGATTGTCTGGTTCTGGAGTACTTGACATATGAGCAAAGCCTGAGAGAACTGGTTTGTTCATCCTGGAGATGAGACAAGACTAGAGGGACTCTAACTAGCAGTACCTATGAGAACAGTGTAGAAAAGTTGAAACAGAGTCTTCCTGAAGATGTGTAGCAATATGACGAACAAAAGAAAATTTGTTTCAGGAAAAACTCTGTCTGTATGCAAGAGTAAAAAGATCTTAACTCTGAGGACAACTGAACAGTGGGATAGGCTGCCTAGAGAAGTGATGGGATTTTTCTTGTTGAAAATACTTATGACTCAGCCAGACAAGGCTAACCTAATCTATGGTGCCCCCTCTCAACAGAGAGGTGAAATAGGTGTTATCCAGAGGTGATGCCTTAGGTTTTAGCTTTTATATTTTTCAAATTCTGTATTCTCTGTATTCCTAGTGTGTAACACTGAAGTGTCTTGCAGCCTGTTAGCTGCTGCTCTCTTATGCTAAGATAGACATAACAAAGCCTCTCCAGGCTTGCTCTTCAAGGACATTCAGACCGTCCTAGGCCAAAATGTGTAAACCAGCATCTTGAGGAAGGGGGGCAAGTTGGGGGGCGGTTACATTATTAACTAAAGTTTAATTGGCGAATTTATGCTGATATGCAAATGGACCAAACTTACAACGGTGTGAAGAACTCGTGACTGGTGGTCCATCTTGGTAGCCTTTGGCCTGCCAGGGTGTACCTCTGAAGGCCTTTTGAATAAATATCTCCTTTATTCCTGTACCCCTGTCTAGTCTCTGTTTCAGGTTGTCCTNTCTTGCATTTCTAACATAAATTACCAAACAAAACAGAATTAATTGCTCAATTCCTTAATAAAGTATATGTCGAAGGTCAATATGCTGCTATGTTTATTCATATTTTTAAGAATTACATATTCATTGTTGCCTAATATAAGAGATTCATCATCTTACAATGAAATAGAGAAGCGGAAAGATCAGGTTAAATCTGAAGGCATTAATTTAGAAATTTCTAATAAAACTCTATATTGTCATCACTTTCAGTTGCTTCCTTTGTAGTCACAGCAGATTTTTCAGGAACTGCCCCTTTGTGCTTATATACCACACAGAGTCAAATGAAAGGCAGTGGGATTTTTACACATCTTGTTTACAAAGTAGCCCCAAACATAACGACGTTGTTAAAAAATTGCACTTATAACTAATAATTTGAGTGTTAAATTATTGCAGAAATAAACTGGTTAACTAGCTGAATAGGAGCCATTCCAAATGCACAGCGACAAACTCAGAATTGTTTCTTTGGGTTTTTATTTCATTTTTTTCCCCATCCACAATGCTATGTTACAACACCCTGCAGACAGTAAACTCTCTCTTGCTGTGACAAGTTATTGATCTTGTTTTCCTCTGAGAACCCTACCAAGTCAAACTGCAGCTTCTGGAAAGCTATGGCTGGAGCTGTACTTTGAAAGGATTTTGAGAGGAAATTTTCTCTCTAGTGTTTAGCAGAAAAATGAACTTACCTTATAAGTATAAAACTGTGCAGTTCTCTCTGGGAAGAGTAAGGATTGTCTAAAGCTTAGCAAGCCTGTTCAGACCATCAGTGGTGATAGCACCTACTCTTCTCCCAAGTGTTATCCTGACCTAAATCCTAAATTCTGAGAAAGAAGGGGAAGGTAAGGAAACACTGGGATATTACTCGATTCTCTCAAGGTGAGGACAGGAAAAGGTCTCTCCTGGTCCAATAGAGGGTTAAAATTACTCTGAATGCTGCTGTGGCCCATCTTTATTCCCTCAGATCACAATCAGCTGCAATCAGCACAGAGAATGTGATAGTATCATGTAAATGTGATATTAAAGGTGAAAGGGAAATTTTCTTTTAGTTCAAGTCGCCTTTTTGTCTGTTAAAAAACTTACAATCCTTGCAGGTAAATTATCTTAGCAACAGTCAAGATGTATTGGCTTTTAAAACAACTAATAGATTATAATTTTCAGTCTACATGTAAAGCCTTAAAACTTAGGACAACTGACATTTCTATTTAATCATTACAGTAGCAAATAAACTGCATTGTCTTTGCAAATCCAGTGCCAGTGCTCAGCTAAGCAAACAAGCTTTGCACAGCTTTTGTCAGATTTTAGTTTGTGACACTAAAGTTCTAATGTTCTATTCTTATTATTACTATTAGGACAGATTTGCATATTGTCTTGTCATTATAATGTAGTAAAAACATTAGATCTGGGAATATCATCAGGTGAGAAAAGGTGCAAATATGAAGCAAAAAGGACCCCGCTATCATAAATATCTCACAGTTCCCTTTTGTGACAACATGCCAGAGATTGATGATACAAGCACTTAGAAAGCTTGATATACAGAGATCACAGAAAAGACTGTGAAACAAATATTCTTCACACAATCAGCTAAACCATATCCTCAGCTTGTCTCTGCACTGAATGATTTTGCCAAAATCATTCAGCCTGACTGTACTGAATGATTTTGAAGGCATTGCCACAGCAGAGAATCTGCAGGAAGGATCTGAGGCAGGATAACACAGTTGTGTTTTGCATCTGTAAGAGGTTTTGGAGGTAAAAGTGTTTAGGGTTCTTTGACAGAGAAACTTTCTGATGTATTTTAAGGAGAGGGTCTTTTTGCAAGGACATGTAATGATAGGACAAGGGGGAATAGCTGTAAGTGAAGGAGGGTAGGTTCAGATTTAATATTAGGAAAATATTTTTTACTGTAAGGGTGTTGAAGTACTGGAGCAGGATGCCCAGAGAAGTTGTGCATGCCCCAGCCTTGGAAGTGTTCCAGGACAGGTCTCACAGGACTTTGAGCAAGCTGGTCTAGTGGAAAGTGTCCCTGCCCATGGAGGGGTTGCAATTAGATGATCTCTAAGGTCCCTTCCAACACAAACCATTCTATGGTTCTGTGATTCTATAGGCACTGTAATTTTGAGCTTTGGACAGCATTTAACTCTGTTAATTCACAGTATGATTCATATTTTCTTGCTAGGAACAGATTCTTCCACTTTGATAATTAGGATTCTGGGTAGCTTCTCTTATTTTTTCCCTGTATACTTGTCATAATCCCCCCCAAAATACATTACAACATAACATTGTATTCTAAAAGACTAATTATGTAACAGAATAGTGATTATCTGTGCTATAGATACAAAAAAATCTAAATGATTATTTTGTTCACTCAAATTTTTGGGTTTTTTATTCTTATAATCAAGTGAATATTTCCAGAATTATTCTTTTCCTGAAAATAACATAAGCCTAAGGAAAAGAAATAGAAGAATAAAAATATTTTTAGAGAGAAGGGAAATTTCCTATTCCTAGCTAAATTGCTGGAAAAGTACTCCAGAAACTGTATTTTTTAGTATCTTTTTAATGTTTCATTGTTTTGTAGGAGGCTGAGACATAAATCTGAGTGAAATTAGAGGAGACTAAAACAATTACTCCTCACCCCTACGT
Source organism: Aleadryas rufinucha (assembly GCA_013397815.1). NCBI lineage: Eukaryota > Metazoa > Chordata > Aves > Passeriformes > Aleadryas > Aleadryas rufinucha. The sequence continues at coordinate 30,088 of VZTH01001651.1, forward strand.
ATATCAAAGCTGTAGCCAGGTAGTGTGTTCAAGTCAGTGAAATAGAGAAGCTTTGGGACATGTGGAGGAACAAAACTTTTGATACTAAATAGTATATTCGCCTTGCATTTCACTTGAAATTATATGACCATATTTAGTCTTTTTGGTACACTTCAGAAAAAGAAGGCATGAGATTCTAAAATGACTAAGATATCCAGGTGTTTGAAAGCACAAACTGTTCTACAAGAACTCATGTCAGGATCATGAACAAACCAAAGTAGCAGAAATTCTAACCAATGTGAAAGAGAAGTAAAAAGGGGAAAAATAGCTAGCAATGAAATAAATATTGGGAAATTGCCTTCTAAGATTTGAAATGTGTTTACATTGGTGAAGTACAAATAAGATAGGAGAGAGACAAAATGAATGAATGCTGCAAACACCTACTTCACAAGCATTCCTGTAATGATAAAACACCTACTACCAAATCACAGAATGTGGAGCTCATTGATGGTAATAGAGCTCTGAATTTTAACAAAGGGAAGAATGTTAACACAAAGAGAAACATTTGTCATTTCATGGGAATCAGGCATTTTATTAGTGTAATAATTAAAGGTACAAAAAACACAAAACAGATTATAACCAGAGAACATTCTTGTTAAACTTGAGATTTTGTGCTACTAAGAATTCAAAACTTGAGATCAAACTTGACTAGAAAGGATGTAATAGAAATTTCTACTTTTTCATTGAAATGCCCAGTATGAGACAAGGGAAAATGACTCTGAAGGACAGAGTGCACATAATAATATGCTTGTCAGCATACACAATAAACAAATGGAAAAATGAGAAAAAAAAGAGAATAATGATGCAAGGGCTGTTATGAATCAATCAATCAAATCAAGTCATCCTGCAGAGAAATGACACATTAGTTACATTTTTAATTCCTAAAGTCTCTGAGGACAAACAAAAGCAATTAAAACCAAGGAAGATATTAATTTGAAAAAAGGAAACATTTTCATGAATGTAGGGAGTCTGAAAAATATATGGAAAGATGTAAAGGTATGGCAGAACAATAAAGCAGGGTTAGAGATTAATTTTGTTGGTTAAACGTGAACAGGCAAACTGAAAAATAATTAAAGAAAAAGGTCAAAGATTATTATATTTGAATGAAGCACCTGATATGGAGCTGTGAAAAAGAGGTGATAATTCATGATGCATTTAGTCATTCTAGACAGCAGTTTGAAACTAATTTATTCACACAGATGTGTCCAGTAGTCCCCAGTAGCTGATAATTACAGTTATGTGTTTTGTTTTGTTTTCCAATAACTTTACTAAGCAACATATTCACTGTCAATCTATCATATTACTCACATACAATCTTTACTACACACAAGTTTTCCAGTGAGTTTTTTGTAACAGAAGACATGTCTGGAAAACTGTGGAAGTTTAAAAAGGATCGATTTCTGGCTATAACGATCAGTCTATTCCATCACCAATCCAACAATCAGAGGAGCTGAAAAAAACATGCACAACTAACCAGATAACAACCAAGTCAAAAAAAGAGTCACAGCACTTTTTATTTATTTTGCTGTTGGATCACACCATTCAAGACTTCATTTGTGTAATTAATGAATGGATAGTGCAATTCAAAAATCAAAAGCACCTACAAAAGTGGCGGTTTGTTTGTTTGTTTGTTTGCTTGTTTTTTATGTACATACTTATATATCCAGTAGACTGGACAACAAAAGGCAGAAATAGAAGGAATCCTGTTAGGATAAAACAGTGTTGAAATAGCTGATGATTCCACGGAACAGTAACTAAAAAAGGAAGGACACAGGTGTTACAGTATGGAATGTTCTTGGTCACGGTCTTATTTTCTCCTTTTTGTGTTCAGCTGCTGAAACAGAATATGTGGGTTCTAGTGCTCCGAGCAGCTTAACCCTGCTCCCCTTCCCCTCTGCCTACACAGACATGGACAAAGAGAGAAAGAGAGAGATGGAGATCAATCCTCTCAGATGAGATAAAGAATTGAAAGGGCATCTGAGCACAACTAAAACATTTACATGGTAGATTCCAATTTGGTGGAAAACATCTGAAAGCTGAAATGGCAGTTTCCACTAGCTAAGCACCCAACCCTTAATGCGTTCATCACAGTTTAGAGCAAAAAGTGGATTAATTGTAGGGAAAAAAACTTTTTCAACTTAAATAAACCAGTTCTGCAGAAATATTTTTAATAGATTCCGTACTAGAAATTAGATACAAGCTGAAATAACTCTCATTTGGGAAACAGGAAAATTGCATTACAACATTTTACAGTTAATGGTCAATTATTTAGGTTATTTCAACTCATTTGGTAGAGTTGCTAAACCTGAATGTGCTTCAAAAATATTAGTATGTTTCCTTTAGATATGTATTCCTTCAATAATGAAACAGGCCCTCTGACTAAGAAATATTGTCATGTCAGTAATACACATTATGTTTTCTTAATAAATATACTTAATATACAAGTACTAAATATAAATATAAAACAAATATTTTGGAGACTATAAATGTGTTCATGTGTATGAATGTTTATATATATTGAGGATTTTAGTCACAGAGCTACTTGCTTAGATAAACCAGTTAATAGTAATAAATCAATATCTTGGTCTAATGAACTTAGAGCACTTACATTATTTTAATAACTGAACTTGTGACCCTTCACATGTAAAAGGCTTGAAGCTTTCTGGCAGCAGAGTTAGACATAGGACAGGATTGGGGTGCAGAAGCACTCAGCTGCTGCTCTCCTGAGCATGAGGGGCCTGTCTGGAGGTTGTGTCTGCATTGCCAGTGCACTTCTGGGCAGCTGCTGTTGCTGGAGCAAGAAGGCCATTAATGAGGTCAGTAGATGTATAACAAACAGTCCTAATGAAGCAAAAAGCAGTATCAATAGGACAGATCCAGACAACAATAAACACAATACCATGCGTTATCCACATTATTTCTCAACTGTCTTATTATGTAAACCAGTACAGTAATTCTGTGCATAAATGAACTATCAGATGTCAGGACACAGAGGATTTGTTCCTGCTGCCTTTCAAAATTGTGGGTCTGTGATCTCTCCTCCAGGCTGAACAAGCCCAGGTCCCTCAACCCCTACTCACAGAGAGGCTCACATATCCCATCCAGCTTGGAAGCTTTCTGATGGACATGTTCCAGCATTTGTTCACTATTTTGACTGTACTGAGGGAACTTAAAATTCGGGCAAAGAAGCCAGATGGGATCTCATGAATGTCACACAGAGGGGTATAATCCTTCCTCTCCATGTCCTGGCCGTGACCCTGTGAATACTGCCCAGGGTGCTTTCAGCCATTTCTGCAACTGGGACATGCTGCTGTCTCACACTTAGCTTCCATCTGCCAAGATCCTCAGGCAGAAGGATCTCTTATCTCTTCCCAGAGAGCTGCTCCCCATCAGGCAAAACACAGTGCTTTCTTCCCCAGAGCAATGCTTGGTGTTTTTCCTTGCTGAATTGAATATCCTGTTGGCCTGTTCCTCCAAATTGTGTAGGTCTCTTTGCATGACAGCTCTGCCCTCAGGTTTGCAGCTGTTCTTCCAAATGGGTGTCATCTGCAACTGTGACAACAGTGCACTTTCTTTGCCTCCTCCAGGTTACTGACATAGGTGTTGAGCAGATATGGTGGGTTGATCCTGACTGGATGCCAAATGCCCACCAAAGCTACTCTATCACTCCCCTCTTCAACTGGACAGGGGAGACAAAATATGTAATGAAAGGGTCGTGGACGGAAATGAGGAGAGACTGTCACAGGCAAAACAGAGTAGATTTTATTACCAAACAAATCAGAGTGCTTAATGAGGAGTAAGCCCAAATCTTAAAATAATTACTTCCCCCACCCCTCCCACTTTCTGGGCTTAACTTTATTCCTCATTCTCTACCTCCTTCCCTCTCATGGTGTAGGGGGACAGAAATGTTGTTTGTGATCAGTCATCTCACGTTGTCTCTGCCTCTCCTTCCTCAGGGAGAGCAGTCCTTTCCCTCCTCTAATGTAGGGTCCCTCCCACCAGAGACCGTCCTCCATGAACTTCTGCCATGTGAATACTTCCCACAGGCTGCAGTTGTTCATGAACTTCTCCGCTGTGTGTCTCCCACGGGATCACAAGTCCTGCCAGAAAACCTGCTCTGGTGCGAGTTCCTCTCTCCATGGGTCCACAGGTCCTGCCAGGAGCCTGCTCCAACATGAGCTTCTTCCAGGTTCACAGTCTCCTTTAGGCATCCACTTGCTCCAGTGCAGGGTTCTCCACGGGCTGCAGGGGCATCTCTGCTCCCCTGTGGACCTTCACGGGTTGCAGCGGGACAGCCTGTCTCACCATGGTCTTCACTCAAGCTGGAGAGGAACCTCTGCTCCAGAACCTGGAGCACCTCTTCCACCTCCTTCTTCAATGACCTTGGTGTCTGCAGAGTTGTTTCAAGTTTTCTCACTCTCTTCTCTGGCTACCATTTGCTTCTGGACAACAACCCTGTATTCCTTCTTAAATATGTTATCACAGAGGTGTTACTACTATCACTGATGGGCTCAGCCTTGGCCAGCAGCAGATCTGTCTTGGAGACAGCTGACATTTGCTCTATCAGGCTAAGGGGAAGCCTCTAGCTTCTCCTTCATGATGATCTTTTCAAGTATAAATAGTAAATATTCATGTCCTGATACTATATCTCTTTGAAATCTGTTTTGGCTTGTCTAATCCTGTTGTGAAGATCACAGTTATTTATCATCTGCTCTCTCTCTCTCTCTCATATATATTACTAGAAAATATATGCAACTATGGATAGGTTCTTTATAGCAATGATTTTAAAACTGAAAAACCATGATTTTCAGCTCAATAGTACTCAATATGGCCCTGCATTTGTAATGGTGCAATTCAGTCAAATTATGATCCACACNATTACTAGAAAATATATGCAACTATGGATAGGTTCTTTATAGCAATGATTTTAAAACTGAAAAACCATGATTTTCAGTTCAATAGTACTCATATGGCCCTGCATTTGTAATGGTGCAATTCAGTCAAATTATGATCCACACTCCACAGGAATGTTTAAAGTTTCTCAATTACAATTATCTGATGCCAACTACAATTGCTTGTATTTTTCAGGTATCTGAATTGCTTCCCATAATTACCTCGCTTATTTGTCTGTAGTATATCACCCAGTAGTGGAAAACATATCTAACTTTGACCAATATTACCTGACTTTCTAAAAAGAATCCTCTGTTTTTCTAAAAAATGTTGTCTAAAAATCCTTTGTCAGAATAATGAGTGCAGACATTATTTTTTCTTCTCCTGATTTCTTCAGTAATGTTCCATCATTCCTCACTGCTTCCACATTGCTTTAAATTTATTCTTAGAAAAACTTTTCTTCATCTACATTTTCAGTTGCATTTTCTCCAAATGGCTTGTGGATCCCAACACTGCAAGCCTGCAGTGTGACAGCACTATACGCTTGAGCCCTAGCTGATGAACAGATGGGCAGAGAAGAGTTGATTTCTCTGACTTCTCACACGATCTCCAGAGATACTCCCTCCCTGACTTCCTTCTGCTGTTTCTCCTTCTCTGAGGATGGAAGTGTCACTCAGAGATACCACATACAATTGCTATGAAGACACCAAGTTCTAAAAAAGTCTGAGCTCAGAAGACAAAGACAGAATAGTAAGCAGACTACTGCCTAGAAGTCTGCATATAAGAACAGATCCCAACCCAGTGTGGAGAGGTTAGCTTAATTTTGACATAGATTGTACCTATGATCCAGGAGACGTGTTCTCAACAGCGATAAATTCCCCTGAGCAATCTTTAGTTGAGATAATTTGGTCAATTACACATTAAAAATAGGACACAGTTGAGTCACTCTCCCAAAGCTAGGAATGTAGGTGTGTTTCCTCAGCACAAGCTGAAATCTCTCTATAATTTGTGATACATGATTAGAACTAAGGAATTCTTAAACTTAGGGATTTTTACCTGTTTAAACAAATATGAGAAGTCACTCAGCAATAAAGATCATTTGAATGGAGTAGCTTTGAAGTAGGTGGCAAAAGCTCAACAAGTTTCTGTGGGACACAAGTATTTTCACCAGAATAATGAAGAAAGTTTTTGTTGTTCCACATAAGTCTGCTTCAATGCTCCAAGTTCATGAATAATAATGTGGGTGGTGCAAAACACAACAGTTGTTCTTTGTTTCATACATACAGAAGAAAAAAAAAACCCAAACAAATCAGAAACAAAAGAAAAAACTGCACCTCCTCCCCACAACAGAAAAAAAAAATTACAAAACACAGTGCATCTGGAATGCTTGGAATCAGAAGAAATTTTAATCTCTTTTTGAGAACATATCACTGAATATATGCATGGTAACCATAATGAATATGTGAATAATATGTAAGTTTTGAAAACTTTTTCTTTTGTTGCAAATGTAATGGTTCTATTTTATTTCCTGCAGTGTTTGGAATGAAGTATTTAAGACAACACTGTGCAAGGAATTTTTTCAGAGAAGAACTTTTAGAGATACATGACCATTTGAAATGAGTGCTATCTGGCAGGCTTGAATGAAACCAAAAATTAAGAAATCATCTTGGATTCAGGAGATATTCCATAGCTGTACATATATATTTCATCAGGAATAGTGCCAAGATACCATTTTGTGTGTGTGTTTTTGTTACCATAGAAACAATATTACTTTTGTTAATAAGAAAAAAGCTGAAAACTTCTGCATTGGTTTGAATGGCCAGGCTCCTTAGAGACAATTTCTACACTGAAATCCCCTCTCTAAAAAGTGTTTTGTGGTCCCTCTATGAAATGTTTTCTGTAAATTTATTTTACAGACATTATTTTAATTGAATAGATTTTGATCAATCATGTTTTAAATAGGTATTGCTAGAACACCAACTGTGTTGCATCGGATTAGACTGTACTGCACTTTGACCACCTAATAGAAAACCTGAAAATAAAAAAAAGGAAAAATTAAACCAGCTATTGATATTTATGTAATAAGTCTCAAGTTGGCCCCAGTTTTGAGGCTTTTGCACCTACATATTCTGGTCTGATATCCTTCCAAAAAGAAGTATAATAAAAATCAGGACTCATAATTTCTTACATAGAGAAAATGCAAGGTGGCTCTATGGGACAATTAAAAAAAAAAAAAAGGACTTATATAGAAGTCTCCCTGACCTACTGTGTTCTTGCTGATAAATCCTTGCTACTGCTTTTAGCTTTTTAATTTAGCACAAAGCATTACTCTGTTTCCAAGGAATCTTGCATTTCAATCAGTGCCGAGATGTGTCGCTGATCCTTGCTACTTTCAGTAATCCCTCTCTTCTACCTGTCATCCTACTTCTTTCCATGTTTCTTTCAGTGCTATCTTCTGTCTGCTATATCCTGCAAGGTCTAGAAACATTTCTCCTGCATTTGCTCGATTGTTAGCAAGCAAAGTAAAAATATCTTCCTCTTGAGAGAGTTCCCCCAGAGCCACAATTGTATTGCAAGGAACAGCATGAAGCCGAAAACAAACAGCTCAACCTTACAGAATTTCACACTTCTATACATCTGACCAGAGGCATATGTTCCCTCAACTTGAATTTACTCAAGTTCATGTACAAATCATGAACATAACTCTGCTCCAACAAGGACAAGAAAGAATTTTCCAGATCCGTTTGCTAAAACCTCACCCACCCTCTCTCACTGTCTATAAGCCTTTCCTTACACCATCCCTGCTTGTATGTGATTCATGCTGTACCTGATTAATTTCTTCAGTTCCTGAACTGAACATATGGTGTAAATGATTTTCTCCTCAGCAAGTTGGCTGATGACTCAAAGCGGGGAGGAGTGGTCGATACCCCAGAGGGTTGTACCCTTCAGAAGGACCTCAACAGTTTGGAGAGAGCGGCAGAGCTCAACCATCTGAAATTCAACAAAGGGAATTGCAGGGTCCTGAACCTGGGGTAGAATAATTCTGTGCAGCAACACAGGCTAGAGGAAGGCATGTGCTGGAAAGCAGCTCTGCAGAGAAAGACTTGGGGTCCTGGTGGACAACAAGCTGTCCATGAGCCAGCAGCATGTCCTTGTGGCCAACAAGGTCAATGGTATCCTGGAATGCATTAGGAAGAGCATTGCCAGCAGGCTGAGGGAGGTGATCCTGCCCCTCTGCTCAGCCCTGGTGAGGTCACATCTGGAGTGCTGTGTCCAGTTCTGGGCTCTGCAGTACAAGGGAGACATGGGGCTCCTGGAGATGGTCCGGTGGAGGGCTGTGAAGATGATTAAGGGACTGGAACATTAGTTTTATGAAGAAAAGCTGAGGGAATTGTGCCTGTTCAGCCTTGAGAAGACATGACTGGGAACCAACCTCATCAATGTATATAAGTATCTGAAGGAAGGGTGTCATGCCAGACTGAGGGAGCTGGGTCTGTTTAGTCTAGAGAAGAGCAGACTAAGAGGAGATCTCATTAATACATATAAATATCTCAAAGACATTCATCACGAGGAAGGCGCCAGACTCTTTTCAGTGGTGCACAGTGACATGACAAGAAGCAATGGCCGCAAACTAAAACACAAGAATCTCCAACATCAGGAAGAATTTCTGTACACTGAGGGTGGTAGAACAGTGGAACAGGCTGCCTAGGCAGGTCATGGAATCTCCCTCTCTGGAGACATTCAAAACTCACTTGGGCATCTTCCTATGTAATCTGCTTAAAGTGACCTGGCCATGGCAGAGGGGTTGGACTAGATGATGTCCAGAGAACCCTTCCAGGCCAAACTAATCTATGATTCTGTGACTCTGTGAAGAGTATGAAGCCAGGCTCTTCTGGGTGGTGCCAAGCAGTAGAACAAGAGGTGACAGGCAGGCAGAAACTGATGAACAGGAAGTTCCACCTGAATATGAAGAACTTTCCTGTGCGTGGGACAGAGCACTGAAACAGATTGCCCAGAGAGGTTGTGTTCTCTCTGTCATAAATGATCAGAATTATACAGTGTTGTTTTAAGACAGTGAAGAATTGTTGAGGCAGGTTGAGAAAAACCTGAACTGAGCCCCTTGCTGATCTTGTACCTGCTTGAAAAAGGGCTGACAAGTGAATGGTGTCTGGGGTGAAGCATAGGCCTCAAAACCCAACGTTATTACAGCAAAGTGCAGAAGAGCACCCACATACCTGCAACAGCCATTAGACTCACTCCCTTCACTGTGCAAAAAAAGCATTGCTAAAAATCTGGTTCATTAAGGAAACAATGAACCACTCAGAGACTCTCCAATGAAGGTCAGACAGCCTTTACTTCTGCTCCTGTGCATAAGGAAAGACCATTGTACCTTTTTTGTCAACTATAAATTCTGACCAAAAGGAACCAAGACCCTCATTAAGCCCCATTAACATATTAACTTATTCACTCCTCAGGATGTGAATGAAGAAAAATGTGGAACATGTAATACATTTACGACCAAAATCACCAAACCTCATCTAGAATATTCAGTTGTTTTGTCCCACTGGGACAAACCCAAATTAATATGTAAAAGTGGAACTTTGGGGCAGAAAGGGCTGGAGGGGCAAACCACTTCTGTCCGTTTGGAATTGGTCGATGGACTGTGTCTCTCCTCCTCTCCCAATGACTTCTGCTGAAGCCTTTAGACGAGCTTCATGCCTCCAACTGTGTTGGAGGACACTTGGTATATTTATTTATATATATATGCATAAATATCTCGCTATTAGATATGTCTTACCATACTTTCTGTCACAACACACGTAACACTGTAGTTAGTGCATTTATCATGGGCAGTCCTGAACCTGTTTTCTTATTTTTTTCAAAAAGCCCTATTAATCCTGAATCTGGACCATGCAATTCCTTATTGAATGTGATGAGACTTGATCAATAAATTCCTTTATTTGTGCATCTGTGCTCATGCAAGGTCCTTTGAACATGACCAGACTTATAGTGCTGAATTGGCTATAATCATAATTTAAACCAGGGCACACTCAGCCCCTCTGATTTCTGATGGCAAGCTGGAATACATGGAGCAGAAGTTATTTTCTGCTAAATTCCTGTAAACTTAATGCAACACTCTCTCTCAGTGGAGATATTCAAAAGCCATGTGGACACACTGAGCAACACGCTCCNTGTGTCCAGTTCTGGGCTCTGCAGTACAAGGGAGACATGGGGCTCCTGGAGATGGTCTGGTGGAGGGCTGTGAAGATGATTAAGGGACTGGAACATTAGTTTTATGAAGAAAAGCTGAGGGAATTGTGCCTGTTCAGCCTTGAGAAGACATGACTGGGAACCAACCTCATCAATGTATATAAGTATCTGAAGGAAGGGTGTCATGCCAGACTGAGGGAGCTGGGTCTGTTTAGTCTAGAGAAGAGCAGACTAAGAGGAGATCTCATTAATACATATAAATATCTCAAAGACATTCATCACGAGGAAGGCGCCAGACTCTTTTCAGTGGTGCACAGTGACATGACAAGAAGCAATGGCCGCAAACTAAAACACAAGAATCTCCAACATCAGGAAGAATTTCTGTACACTGAGGGTGGTAGAACAGTGGAACAGGCTGCCTAGGCAGGTCATGGAATCTCCCTCTCTGGAGACATTCAAAACTCACTTGGGCATCTTCCTATGTAATCTGCTTAAAGTGACCTGGCCATGGCAGAGGGGTTGGACTAGATGATGTCCAGAGAACCCTTCCAGGCCAAACTAATCTATGATTCTGTGACTCTGTGAAGAGTATGAAGCCAGGCTCTTCTGGGTGGTGCCAAGCAGTAGAACAAGAGGTGACAGGCAGGCAGAAACTGATGAACAGGAAGTTCCACCTGAATATGAAGAACTTTCCTGTGCGTGGGACAGAGCACTGAAACAGATTGCCCAGAGAGGTTGTGTTCTCTCTGTCATAAATGATCAGAATTATACAGTGTTGTTTTAAGACAGTGAAGAATTGTTGAGGCAGGTTGAGAAAAACCTGAACTGAGCCCCTTGCTGATCTTGTACCTGCTTGAAAAAGGGCTGACAAGTGAATGGTGTCTGGGGTGAAGCATAGGCCTCAAAACCCAACGTTATTACAGCAAAGTGCAGAAGAGCACCCACATACCTGCAACAGCCATTAGACTCACTCCCTTCACTGTGCAAAAAAAGCATTGCTAAAAATCTGGTTCATTAAGGAAACAATGAACCACTCAGAGACTCTCCAATGAAGGTCAGACAGCCTTTACTTCTGCTCCTGTGCATAAGGAAAGACCATTGTACCTTTTTTGTCAACTATAAATTCTGACCAAAAGGAACCAAGACCCTCATTAAGCCCCATTAACATATTAACTTATTCACTCCTCAGGATGTGAATGAAGAAAAATGTGGAACATGTAATACATTTACGACCAAAATCACCAAACCTCATCTAGAATATTCAGTTGTTTTGTCCCACTGGGACAAACCCAAATTAATATGTAAAAGTGGAACTTTGGGGCAGAAAGGGCTGGAGGGGCAAACCACTTCTGTCCGTTTGGAATTGGTCGATGGACTGTGTCTCTCCTCCTCTCCCAATGACTTCTGCTGAAGCCTTTAGACGAGCTTCATGCCTCCAACTGTGTTGGAGGACACTTGGTATATTTATTTATATATATATGCATAAATATCTCGCTATTAGATATGTCTTACCATACTTTCTGTCACAACACACGTAACACTGTAGTTAGTGCATTTATCATGGGCAGTCCTGAACCTGTTTTCTTATTTTTTTCAAAAAGCCCTATTAATCCTGAATCTGGACCATGCAATTCCTTATTGAATGTGATGAGACTTGATCAATAAATTCCTTTATTTGTGCATCTGTGCTCATGCAAGGTCCTTTGAACATGACCAGACTTATAGTGCTGAATTGGCTATAATCATAATTTAAACCAGGGCACACTCAGCCCCTCTGATTTCTGATGGCAAGCTGGAATACATGGAGCAGAAGTTATTTTCTGCTAAATTCCTGTAAACTTAATGCAACACTCTCTCTCAGTGGAGATATTCAAAAGCCATGTGGACACACTGAGCAACACGCTCCAAGGAACCCTGATTGACCAAAGAGATTGGGCTAGAAGACTTCCAGTGGTTGCTTGCAACCTTAAACATCATGGGATTCTGGGAATTATATGAGAAGGAAGCAACAAGAATAAAGTGAACAACAAGAAAGCCCTCATCCCAACCATTTAAAAAAAATAAATCCTTAGTTACAATTGATAAATCATTACCATTATTGTTACAAGGAAGAAAAATAAAAGAGCCATCTTACCAAATAGTCACAGTTAAAGAAAGGTACTGCTGCGGAAACACAGTGGGAAAGTGTGGCGGTGGCCCAACCCACGTTCCGTGTAAGTGACATCCCGTGGGTTGATTTCCCCGCCCATGACTCCGCCTCTGAGGGCGGGGTTGAGGAGGAGACAGAGATCTAGCCTTCCCGCCCACTGGGCGGACCTGGGAGTGTGTCTCCTCCCAGGCTTCCAGAGCCTTCTCCTCTCCCCGTGTCACCATTGGTTCAAGTGACCTATGTTTAATAATTAGATCATTGCTTATTCTATTATGTTCTAGAAGTTTCTGTTGTTCTGTAATAATGATTGGTTGGTTTTGAAATGTTCCGCCCCTTGTGTTACCCCATTGGATACCTGTCATCCCTCTTCCATTCCCTTATTGGTTAATCCTTTGTTCCTCCCTTTGCTCCTCCCCCCTATAAAGGAGCGTGCACAGCCTGCTCGGCAGTCTGTCCTGACAGCTCCTCCACTGCTGCTCGGAGCGGGCAGGCTCAGGTTTTTTGGTTCCCTCTGGGGATGCAATAAACGCCTCAGAATACACCAGCGCCTGGGTCCTCCTTAGTTCTTTGCCCTCGTTCGCTGCTATTTTCTATCAGAGCTACGCTTGCCTTATTGGCGTTTGGCTACGGAGCCCTGGGCGGAGCGCAAGCTCCCCAGGCAAAGATCTGCGCTTATTCCGCTGAGCAGACTCCTGTGGGCGCGCGGAGTTCCGGCTGTGTCCATAGCGGAGGACACTCTACAGCTGCCTGCCACGCCACCGGCCGGCTAGTGGCCAGCGCGGCAGGAAAGTAAAATCTGTTTATGGCAGGATAGGTAGACGTATTGTGAAGAACCCAGCTACAGATGAATGTGGAGAGGTTTTAGTTCAGAGATGCCATAGGAGGCAATGATGTTCTTTCTAGGGAAAAGTGGGAAGATTGTGACAGAAAGAGAAACGGAGAGAAAGAGAATTTTTATTGCTGAGGATATGACTTAAGCGTGTTGTGCTCTTAAGGCTGCAAGGCAAGGCAAGATTGGTTTTATATTGTGATATCTTTCCTCTGCTGCCCATCAAAGTCCATATACTAACTCATGGTAGGTGTGACAAGCTACCGCATTTTAAATGGGTAGTATTCATGTGCTGTATGTAAATCTATGCTCTAACCCATCTAATGATACATCTAATGATACTTCAGGAGGAATATGGCTGTGGCTAACCATGTTATAACAGGAGCAATAGAAGGAAACAACAAAAAAATAGAGTCAAAAACCTTCTATTGTGGTACAAAGGTGCGGAATGATTACATTTCATCTAATGCAAATACTCTCCAGGAATATTTTATTTTTCTAAAGAATAAAAAAATAGATTAAAGTCAATTGAAAAAAAATCACAAAATTATTTTCATAGACTAAAATTGTCTCAGTTTTTTTAAAAAAAGGGTTATATGGTCATGCTCACAGACCTAAATGGGTTACACAAAGTACATAGACAAGTCACTTTTTCTATTAGACATAGGGGAAGACAATATCAGATGAAAGTGTATCAGTCTGGAAGTGCTGCTATGAACCATTAAGGGCAGACACAAACACATGAAAAATATCACACAGCTACTCTGTGTAAACTCTCTGAATCACTGGTACATCACTGAAATAATGAAAACAATTGCTTGAGATATTACAACAGCATCTCTAGAGTATCTCAATGCCATTTCTCCATTACAGTCTAGGCACAAAACCCCATGACATCCTGAAACATGAATAATTCCCATTCTGGGTAGTTGAGCTCAGGTGAGTTACAGCAATTCAGACAGGCTGAACTAGTGAGAAAAGCAATTCCACTACAAGCCCAAAGTAGTCCATACATGATACAATGAACATTTCATAGCTCCATATGTTGTTTTTTGGTCTTCATAAAGAGTCCACACTGACTTCAAATAATAATACTGTTCTTATGGCATGACTTGCTATCAGTACATTATTTTAAAAGCATTTTCCCTAAATTCAGTTTCTGTATTACGAATTTCAAATCCTTTAAAGATCACTTCTGTGCCACAATGTTTTGGGGTTTTTTAAATCTATAAGAGTAAGAAATCTAGTTGTCCACCTATAATTTTTTGCTTGTGAAACAGCCAGGTCACTTGCCAATCTTCCCTATATTTTATAAGCTTTTGATAAAATAGTTTTATCAGTATTTATTCAATCTATTTTCTGTCTAAATTGGAAACTCTTCATTGGTATTAATCACCACTTATAGGGTGGGAGTTTTTTTCACTACTTTTACAAAGAAATAACTCACACTTTGAGATCAATGGGACACATGTGAGCAATTGCATCCCAGTTGGGAGTAAAGCTCCACCATTTATTTCTTACAGTGTAATAGAAGTCATAAACGGTGCTTTTGCTCTCCACAAAATTTGTTTCATTGGAGAAGTCGAAGCCTACAGTGTAAACAGGAATGAACCATTTCATTGCTCTGAAATCCAAATTATTTTCTGAGCAGAGACAGGTTATAGACTTATGAGAACATGCTTTCTTTATTCACTGTGTCTTCTTCTACTGGCAATCTCTAAAACAAAATTGAGAGTACACTTTTTGGTCTTGTACTACTCCATTAAATTTAATGGAATGTTAAAATTTATTCTGTTCAACAGAATCAGTAGAGAGCTTTCTTCCTGTATGCCTTGCAAAATTTCACAATGTGAATTTGATGAATAGCAGGCTAATATTAGTAATGTGATGAATGGAACATTTACGTGAATAAATACAGAACTACAGTCAGACAGAGTTAAAGGAATATTTTCCTTAATTTTTTCTGTAAGAATTATAATGTTACACAAGACAACTATCATTAAAAATGGAAGATGCTTTCTGACAGTGTAATGAAATAACCATTTACAACTGCAATAAGGACATATCAATGCTTTCGTGGGCAGTTTTATCATTTAATCACAATTATATGATTAAAATGTTATGTGCAACTGTAGTTATTCAGGTTGAAGAGGAATAATTTCCAGTGGGAGCCACCTGTATCGAAAAGCGAGTAGGATGTTAAGAAGCAAAATGAGCCTAAATGATGGTGAGTGTGTGCGTGTGATAATTCTTCAATCTTCACGTCTATACTCTAACAGACTGGGGGTTGAGAGAGGATAAAGTAATTTTTATAAGTACACAAGGGAATAACAATCAAGAGGTTACAGGAAAAGAAGAATTTGAGTAAATTGGGCTGTGGGTTAAGGAGGAAATTGAATAATTTGCATCTAGGAAAGTGAGTATGCACTCTGGGACAAGAGCAGTGCTTGGTGTCTGCATAGACATTCAGAATCTGGCAGACAAATGCTGTAATGAGATCGATACTGTAAGACATATAAGGCTGGAAAGTAGGCTGGAAATCAGAAGAGAAGTTTCAGAACAACCACTCTAAGTGCAATAGGGTAAGGAAATCTTACCAGTTTTAAGATAACGCTGTGAAAAAGGGTTATATGAGGGAATTGTATTACACTCAAAATTCTCATTATGGTCTAAAGCAGATGCACAATGTATACTGACCTAAAACTTTGTCCAGATAAAGTCTTTACAGACAAAATACAATGAAAAGGTATTATTAGTCCAGCTACAACACTACTATCACAGTCTAAATTAATGAGGAAATATATAATTAATAATACAATTTAAACCCTGGTCCACAAACCTCCTTTCTAGTTTCTGCCTATTTTCCTTGGAGATGTGCTCATTCTTTCAGGGATCTGTGTGGGTTGTTCAAGTCTTGAACTCTTCTTGAACAGATCCATGCTGATGCTGGCAGTCCCGTCCTTCTTTGTACCAGAAGGTCTGCTGCTTCTTTTATTTACACATTTTCTTAATACTTTCTTCTTCCCTGGTTGCTAGCTTAGAGTTTGAAAGTAGGACACTAACTTTCCCAGACTCCACATAAAGGGATAGTACTTGTTCTACAATGGCTGCTGAGGTTGGTCAGACCTTTGAGATATGTATGGTAGTCATGGATTTACAAAAAAACAAGTTAAGTGATAGCAAGTTGGTCATTAGGCAGTTGTTATCATGGCCAAAACAAGGGGAAACCTCTGCAGTCCCAGACAGGGCAAGATAAATCCAGAAACTCTATGGTACAGGTTTAGTACAACTACTATGGTCTAATGGCAAAACCATATTCCTTGCAATAATAGGGGACTGAATTCCCTGCATGACACAGATGGATGTAGCTTTGTCCTTACGCATGGAGACACATCCAGTTTACTAGCATAAATGAAATAATTTTTAGCTCTGCTTTGTCCCATGTTCTAGGTTACAGTGTAAAATGTGACCAAGGGCATGTATTCTATTACCATCTTCATGGGCTGTTGGAGCAGGTGGGGGCAGTGTCCGCTATCTTTTACCATGACTCATCCTTGATAACTCCCTGTGGGAGCTATCTCTGTTTAATGGGTAATTAAGGACTCAGCCACATGACTCATAGATAACTCGCTCTGGACTGTCTCCTGTTAATGGGTCCATCAATGCCTTGCCTCATGACTCACCATTCCATTGTGAGATGCTCCACCCAGGAGGAGGAACTGAGAGTTCCCATCTGTATATAATCAGACGTTTGGAACAGCACAGGCAGCCTTTACCTATGGGACTCCCGGAGGACAAGAGCTACACTACTGGACTTTTAGGCAAAGACCAGACTCTTTTCTACAGGATCACTGCTTCAGCAGGACCATTTCATCCGGACTGCTATCAACACCCTGACCGACAGGGTGCCAGGTTGTATTCTGACTCTGTCAGTGGTTTTTCTTTGTACTATTGCATTTATTTTATTTTTCCTATTAAATTGTATTTCTGACTTGGAGTCTCTCACTGGTTTGCTTTTCAAACCTTCACATCCCATCACCATAATAAAAACCAAAATTTTAGTTTGCTGGTTATAGCAGGTATGATTGTCAACTGTCATAAATATTAAGACACATTCTAAGCGGGCTAATACAGGAGGTTTTAATCTGTTTGAAGGGATGTGTATCCGTTTGCATCACAAGAATNCATCTGTATATAATCAGACGTTTGGAACAGCACAGGCAGCCTTTACCTATGGGACTCCCGGAGGACAAGAGCTACACTACTGGACTTTTAGGCAAAGACCAGACTCTTTTCTACAGGATCACTGCTTCAGCAGGACCATTTCATCCGGACTGCTATCAACACCCTGACCGACAGGGTGCCAGGTTGTATTCTGACTCTGTCAGTGGTTTTTCTTTGTACTATTGCATTTATTTTATTTTTCCTATTAAATTGTATTTCTGACTTGGAGTCTCTCACTGGTTTGCTTTTCAAACCTTCACATCCCATCACCATAATAAAAACCAAAATTTTAGTTTGCTGGTTATAGCAGGTATGATTGTCAACTGTCATAAATATTAAGACACATTCTAAGCGGGCTAATACAGGAGGTTTTAATCTGTTTGAAGGGATGTGTATCCGTTTGCATCACAAGAATTTCTATACTTCCATCATAAGTCCATCTAATGACATCCCCTCTTCAACAGTAGGCAACACTTTCATGTTTTCAGTAAACACGGCACTGTTTCTTCCTCTGTCTGTGTAGATTCAGTCTTTATTTTACAAGTACCATTGTCGCTGACCGCTTGACCGCCCAGAGGTCAGGCAGGCGACAAGCTACTGTTCTCCCACTCAGGACACTCAAAGTCCTAGGTGTGATGGTCGGCGGTGGAGGTGTGTAGCACTACCGTGCGCAGATGGATGCTCTCGGGGCCAACCGCCTCTGGTTGCCCGAAACCCCCTGCTAGGAGCTGGTTGCAGGTCATATGGTAAAGGAGCGATGGTGGAGGTGAAGAAGGAAGGAGGGTGCCTTTGCTGTTTTAATCCAGGCTTTATTTCTCCCCATCCCGAGGGGTCAGAGGAGATGCAGGTCCAGAGGGAAACAAGCAAAAGGAGCCTAATCAATGCAATGGCTGCTAAATGACAGTTACAGGGGTTTAAGTACAGAGGCGGAGTAAGGGGAGGAACAAGGGTACAACCAATAGGGAAATGACGAGGGGTGACAAGTGACTAATGACTGAATACAAAGGGAGGAACTTATTTAAACAGACCAATAGTGGGGGTAACAGAACAGAATTCTCTAGAACTTAATTGACTAGGCAATGAGTCTATTATTAAACATAAGCTGGGTAAGCCAATGGATATCCAAAGGACAGGGAGAGTTCTGGAAACAGGGGAGGAGGAAGGCCCGGGAGTGACACCCAGTAGGCGTGGATGTTACACTCCTGTCTCCACCTCCGATCCGCCCTCAGAGGCGGAGTCCCGGGTGGGGAAGTCAACCCACTCAATGTCATTTATGCGGAAAGTGGGTTGGGCCACTGCCACATACCACTGCCTTTCTCAATAGAAGGATGCAGAGGAAAATTCTGCATGTTATCTCTAAGAAAATAACTGAAGCATTAGAAAATAAAATGTCTGATAGGCATTGGTTTTTATTCTGCCCCCTAGGAAAGAGTGGTCATATGAGGTGTCTAAAAGATAAAGAAATACAGAAATCTCATTGTATTCCATTTTCAGATAAAGCCTCATCTCAGAATAACATGTGGCACAGTCAGCATTTGAGAAGCATTTCAAAGTATTTTAAACCTGATCTCTTTAAATTTGGATGGCCAGTTTTAATTGATTCAGCATTTGTTGCAATTTGGGTAAGAAAATTTTCTCTTTTATATTTTGGAAGGGATTAGAATAAATAGTATGAATTAGAAATATTGAATGAACAAGTGATCATTTACAAATTGGGGCTTTTTGCCATTCTCTTATCCATTTCTGAGGCATTCTGTGTCAACATAGAATAAAAAGGAAACAACACAGAATAAAAAGGAAACTATTTTTTAGATTCAGATAGGTCAAAATAATTGCAGTAAGAAATAGCTAATAGTGCAAATATTTCTGCTAATGTGTGTAGGAGTTTTATTATTATTTTTAAATTAAAAAATGTTATCATCAACAAATGTAAAATTTTTAAACTAAGGAATCATCCTCAGCATGACTAGTTCCAAGTGAGTCAGTCCCTAGAAACATGTCATACTGCAGTGCTAGGTACATTGTCACCGGAGAATGCCAGAGATTGAATCAACGTGGCAAATATGTTGAGTTTTTCAAATGCTGATACGTGTATTGATGAAGGGTAATAAAAGCATTCTTATTTTCTGAGGAGAAAATAATATAAACCCTAGAAAGTTTTGTTCATCCTCTACAAAATATCAAAATATGATGAAGAATAAATGTGGTCTGTTGAAAGATTTAAACAAGAAAAACTGGCTGTCAGTCTTCTTTGGGAAAAATGTACTGGGAAAGGGGAATTTTTATAATACAGGCTTTTCTAAAGCCACTGTTTAAGAAGCTAGTAATGACTAAGACTAACTGAAAAGAAATATCTAAAGATTTTGAGAGAGAATCTTCTGAAAAGATACATGAAAAATGTCAAACCTGAGGAAAAGAGAGGAAAAGAGAAAAATAGGAAAAAGAAGAATTTACTGGACATTAATTAGTGGTGTAATTTGAACAAATACTCAAAAATTTTGAGGTTATCTAATACTTTCATAAACTAGTAATTTATTAAACATTTCTTCTTTCTGTGTTTCTGGTTTTTCTCACTTTTTTTTCTGTTCTGCAGAATTCTTTGAATATGATGAGAAGTCCAGTAGCACCAAAGCGTTTTTCCTGTTGTAAAGTAACATGGGCAGCACAAAGAAAGAGAACAATAAACCAGAATTGAGGATTGATTACAAAATACTTCTATAAGCATTACTCAAAGCAAAACATTTTGGTGCTTCTTCAGCTCGGATAAATGGCTGTGAGAGGGAAAAAAGCAGAATGGATGGTAACACCATGGGAGCAAGGTGGACCATCCAGGTCAGCATGAATACAAGCACAGGGATGCCACGGGAACATCAGTGTCCATTGTTTGGTGTGATTTACATCCCCACACTGCCATGGTATCTCTATGACACCCATCAGTAATGCTGGAACACTGAAAAGGTATCCCAAACTGCAGTGAGGAATTTCTTTCTTTTCTTGGAATACACTCTCTGTGGGCAACCTCACTGTTATGATTTCATTTAGTTTCCAGACATTTATGCTGACTATAAAATGAGCCAAATGCCTTCAAGGGTTTGTGTGTCCGTGTCTGTTACAGACTTTATGAGTCTTTATAGAGTGATAGGTATTGCATATTTCAACCAGAGGAAACAAATTAAAATAATCATTTGAATTTGAGACACAAAGATGTAGCATGTGAACAACTAATTAGCAATTCATTTTTAATGGATTTTTTTCTAGTTCTTGTTTTGTACAAAAGAAGTTACTTTCAGCCATTAGAAGTCAAAGATGAAATTTTAATTTAAAAGTAAATATATTTAGCTAAGGTTTCAAGTTAATTATCTGTTTAAATAAAATCTTATGCTATTTATAAGAGCCAATCTTCATGGCTAGGTGAGTCAGCAGCCAGAAATTTGCTTACTTACTGTATATAACTGCGAAGAAAAACCTTTTATTTTCTTGCAAGATAGGATTGACCTAAGACAAGGAGTGATAAAAATGAGTTCATATAATTGGAAAGAGAAAATGCATTCATTTTGATAACTGAAAATCATTTTGAAGGTGTGAAAAATTATTTTAAAACACTCAGTGAAATTCCAGTGAGGAAAACAGTTCAGATTTCACTTTTTCCCCCATTGCACAAATTTAGTTTGTAGCTCAAAATACAGCTCTGGTCAATGATAGACATAATACTATCTCTGAGAGTCAGATAGGCCTCTGTACATTTGCAATGTTCTTTACATACTTCTAATAGTATCAGCTACTTTAAATGTAGCCAGTGAAATATCTATGTTTTTTATAGAAGAAATGTGAGGATAGGGCTGGTGAAAGAGACAAAGAAGGCAGCTTGCTGAGTCTCTGGGATGCTAAAGCTCTGCAAGGTAAGAACAAAAATATGCAGATTGAAGTACAACAATCTGATGGTGAGATTTATATGTAACAAAGAGATGCAAACTAGAAGGAGCAAAGGAACCACAGAGAGGTCCTTATGTCCCATAGGGACATAGCCCATATTTAATTTGCAGAGACAGGCCAGAGAATGGGAAACTGAGGGAACTTTGAAGTTTCACACTTGCTGGATGCTTTAAAAAGCACAAAACTCAGTAGAGAGCAGACTATGCTGATCCAAAGGGTATTAAGATACATATATATACTCATATGATTTATTTGCTTCTAGTTTGCATGTCTATTACCACATTATATACATAAACATATATTTATAATATAATTTGTTTTAGAAAGCTCCATGAATATAAAAAATTAACAAATTGATAAATAGTTTAAATGTTTGTGTATTTTGCTTCAATAACTTCTTCTTTTGTTGTATCTGTGCTAGCTTGAAAAAGATCTTGTATTTGGCTCATCTGATTGCTCATCCTGAATAAAGATATTCTTGCAGAGGATTTTCTGTTCTAATGTACTATATGAATAAGAACTTTTTCTATGGCAGCAGCAGTGCAACCTCTCTGGGGAAAAAACTCCAAATATTTTTTTCTGCTTGTGTCAGCTCCTTTAAAATCTATAGAAAAAAAAAGTAACCATTTTCACAGAGTATCACGCCATTCTCAACTACTATTTTCTAAACTAATGTGCTTCTTATTTTCCAAAATAAAAGTGACGTAGTTGTTACTGAGAAAAAAAAAATAGATCAGTAGAGGCAAATATTAAATAACTATTGTTGAATCAAAAGATTATAGTATCTTTCACTGTTCAAAAGCAGGAGGATATTAAAAAAGGAAACTTCAGGAAGGATGAGCCTTTAGGTGGAGCAGTGCTTCAAACATTCAGATGAAAACACATTTTGAGTTGGCTAAATTCTGCTCAATTAAGTATTGGTTTGTGAATGCAAACTCAATAGTACTTCCAATTGTTGCCAAATTAGCTGTATGCTTAAAACACATGGAAATTCTGTCTTTGCAGGAGTCAGTATGCAGTTGCTGCAAAGCACAGTAAGTAATAAGAGTTAAATTTCATTCCCAGAGATGTAAATATAAGTTTAATAAATTACTATTAGCAGCAAATAGCCACCCTGGTAGAAATCCTTCTGCTGATATCCCTGAGAGTTCAAACAGAACTCTATCAATCAGAGTTGTCATATTACCACAAAATTTTGCTAGTCATACATAAGAGATTTCTTAGGAAGACTATTGAGTCATGTGAGGTTTGTTTTTAATTTTTAAGAGAGGAAAGTCAGGATTCATTCCACAGATTTGCACATGTGTAGCAATTAAAGTTTAAGATAGTGTCATTGACACAATGTGGAAGCTGGAGTTAAGGACATTAACACTGAGGAAGAAGATTAACTTCTTGCTGCTAAATGCTATTTATTTCTGATTTCTTATTCTTGCTTTACACACTTGGCTTTTTGTTTGAGATGGTGGCCTTTACAATCATGATGCATTTAATCATTGTCAGGACACATTAAGAACTGGCTGCTCCTAGAAGAGAGGGAGACGGGAGTCCAGAGTGATCCCAGGGAATCCAGTGTCCTCACTGGCAGGCACTGTCCCTCGGGTCTGACCACAGCGGATAGAGCTGTGGTTATGATGGGGTCTTTTCAACAGCTCCAGGCATGGCAAGTGACCTACCAGGTCCCATCAAGCAGAAGGAGACCAGGACAGGGCTGGAGACTTGCCTGCAGCCAGGGTCTGAGTCCTATGCAGGGGAAAGGGACATAGATGGCACTTAGCCTAGGCACTCCTACTGCATCACTGGGGCGGGGGACCAGCCTGAGCTGAAATGGGGCTCCTTGTGGAGGGGTAGAGGAGGTCTCAGGTTTCTGGGCAAGGACAGTAAGGGCTGGTATCTCTTCCAGAGCCCTGACAATACTCCTCAAAGTGATGGGCTCACCTGTCCTTCTATTTAAAATGTGAGTTTCCATCCAACCACTCCAAGGTGGAGAAAATTTGCCATTCCTATTCCAAAACTAGGCAGCGTTTGCTATGAACAGGTCATACAGATAGATCAACTACTGACAGGGGTGGTACAGAGCAATTGTAGTTACAGCCAGGTTCTTCTATCCTTCCTTTCTTTATTTTTACCCGAACACTTATTCTGAATGTGAGAAGACCAGATAGTTGTGAATAGACGTTTATGATTTCCAGTTCTTCATGGTAAGTGTACCATCACTGAAAATCAGAGCCTGTAGATTGTGAGAGAAGTGTCTGTGAATATGTAAAATAAATGGAGCTTGAACTGAGCATGAAGAACAAAAGCATCACTGCAGGACCAGGAAGAGCCTTGCATGGTAATTTTGCTTTATGAAGTTAAACCTTTTTGCCTACAGAGGTTTAGATACACAAGAAAATATTGACTTAGGAGCATAATTTGAACGGCACATAATCCACTGTAGAAGCAGATTAAGCTAAATTGTAAATAAAGATACTTGTCCTTGAGAAAGTGTGTTCACATTGGCAATTGTATTGCAAAGCTAATAGTACTGATTGGATACAGTTGAAGTCATTGTTTAGGATACAGCTCAAGCAATTACTTTAGTGAATATCCTAATGTAGAAAAACCCTTCATGAAGCACAGTTTAGGAATGAAAATAAACAGGACAAAACCAAAATTAAAATAAAATATATCAGAAATAAACTTGCAGTGATATAGCATAATGATTGCATAGAGATTTTCTATGTTCTGAGCTGCATTTTCTTTGCCAAGCAGACCACACAGCACAGCAGCTGGCAAAGCACTGAGAAACTGGTATGTTAACTCAGAGCAATATTGTTGTAAGACTTGGTCAGCTTGGACAATGGGTTGAATGAAATATAAGTTCATAAATATGAGGCCAGGTGGACATTTACACTCAGTGGCACAAGCACTATTGCTAGTAGCAGTGAACTCAAGAACACAAGAAGGGGCAGAAAACCCTACAAATATTTAGAGACACTTGCATGGAAGTGTCTCCTGCTCTCCTATTCTAAAAGCACAATTTTTTCCCTCACTCATAACCATTCCAGTATATGAAAGACAATGCAAAGGTGACATATCTGTAGTATACTTGCTAGAATATTACGTCTTTTTAGAAGTGTTTAACATCTGTGTGGGGATTATGTAATTTTCAATGTTTACTCAGGTCTGTGGTATGTAAGTTGAGGGTAGGAAGAAGGCTTCTTTGTTTTCTCCCCTGCTTCTCCATGTAGATTTTGAATCCCATTGGATTAATTTCATGGGAATCCATCTCCCCTGGTGCTATGCACACTACTTGAAAATTAATATACTCTCACACCTTCAAAATGTCATCTAGGTTGCAGAAAGATGATTAAAACAGTTTAAATAATTGTTAGTGTTTTTAAAGATGAAATTGTGAGATAGTAAAATATCAGTGGATATCCATAAAAAAAAAGGGAAACATGGAGGAGCAGAAAAGGAGAGGAAGCTTTCTGCTTCTCCACAGTATATTGTGTCATAAAAGACAAAGCTCTCAGATGAACTTTCAAAGGCTATACCATTACATAAAATTGCAGGGTCTGTGTTAGAAGCTAATTTTGACATCTGCAGATGTTGGTGAGAGGAGAGACAAACTAGCAAGCTCATACAAAACTAAGCAAAGTTGGTTGTTTTTTTTTTTTTTTTTTTTTTTTTTTTTTTTTTTGTTAATTTGAGCTAAACTTTAGAGTGCTTTGTAGGGTAATATCACTGTAAATCACCAGTAATTGATGGAGTTACTTTGGCATAAAATTGCTGCAAAATCAGAATTGAGAACAAGGTGTTTACAGACCATTAATTTATAAAAAAACAGCCATCTCCTCTTTTAGGTGTGAAATGTTTACCTGAAAGCTGTCTGAAATTTTGCCAACTATTTGATTCATCGTATTTAACATACACTTTTAAAAAAGATGCACCTACAGGACTCAAGCAACTCTGCTTGTGTGGGATGCACTGCTTGTGTGAGGAAGGCAGGCTGACATCGATATGGCTCAGGAAGGACTGATCCTTTCAGAAACATCAGTATTTCAAAGCCCCCACCTTATTCACCACGCACATATACACCAGAAAACACATTTTCTCCTCTCTGTGCTATTTCCAGACTCAAAAAAAGTGAGTTACTTTACCAAAGTGACCTAGAGTAACACCCCAGATGGTTGGGGTCAATAAATAGAGAAAAACTGAGTGGGCTTTCTATGTGCATGAGCTTAATGAAACTTTATTCTGCATTCACCTCAATTATTTTCACAACAGAAATAAATCAGGCTAAGTTTTGTGGAAAAAATTTAGAGGCCTGCCAAGATTCTACTGAAAGTTACTTTTTTATGTCTCTAAGGAATCAACTTATATTTTTTGTTCTTAAGGCAACAAGTAGAATTGTGTCAAATTGGCAGCTTTTTTAGGCTCATTCTTACTTTTTGCTTTGAGATTCTTTTATGTCACAAAAATTTTGGTCTCCTTTTCCAGGGCTTTCCATTTACCTGTAAGAATATATTTTGCAGGCATTCTGCAACGTGGCTGGGAGGAACCCTTTTCCTCTTCACAGCCATCGCAAGTGGCAGAGTAAAGAGGTTAGCATTGAACCTGTGACCTGGATGATGATGTCTTATTTGCATAGCAAGCAGAAAAGTTTTAGAGGGACATAGAACAAGGCTTTAAATATTTAGTGTTCTTAGGGATCATTCTGAGTGTAATTTTTATATTACAAAAGCTCTTACATATGTTTTTTCTACACTGATCATAACTACCTTGAAGGTTATTCATGTCACTTAGACAGAATCACAGAATTCAATGCTTTGTTTAATGTCTGAATAGACACAGTAGGGGAGATGAAAAAAAAAAAAAAAAAACAGAGAGAGGCAAAATGATTAAATAAAACAATATGTAAAAAAATATATAGAATAGTAAGTCTTTGAATTGATGAGGTCTTACTGTAATATCCTGCCACATATTCTTTCAACACAGTTTTAATAATATGTTTATTTATACCTCTCTACAGTGACTCATACTTACTTTCCTATTTACCTCAAGATTCTCTGTAGTTTCCTTACTCAATCTAAGAGCAATGGACATTTACACAAATGTAAATTTGACCATTTTAAAGTTGACAAAACACCTGCATTTTGTAAAATGAAACACATCCTTTTTATCTGTCAAGGAGAGTTCTTTTTTTCTAAATTGTCAATAGTAATACAGATGTAGTAAACAAAGAAAAACTAGAAAATATTTCTGAGTTATATTTTCTAATTATATACATGTGTTAATAGCAGCAGTATAGTCAAAGGTGATTGAAAAGGTGTGATGCTAAGGGACATAGTTTGATGGTGGACTTAGCAGTGTTAGGTTTACAATTGGACTTAAAGATCATTTCCAGCCTGAATGATTTTATGAAAATGTCCTACTGTCTTTGAAAAGCTTACTGTTACAAAACAGGTCCATCTACCTTTCTTTTAATATTTCAGAATTTAATTTTCGAGGAAAATAGTATTTCCCAAAACAATTTCTAAAATAATAAATTGTGCCGAGCTTATTGAGGGGTCAGGTTTCATAGAGCTGGTGAATGACTATAAACTAAGAAGAAAGAAAATCTGGACCAGTATTAAAGCTATGGCAGACAGCATGCTGTTGTTACTGTTCCACAGGCTTTTGAAAAAACTGTTCAAATAGTCCTATGCTTCTAATAAAGTACCAAGTATCAGTTGTTGCATCCATATTCCTGAAGACCAGTTGGTTCCCTTCCTCTTTGTGTTCCTTCACACCCTGCTCTCATGCAATATTAGCCAATAGCAATAGCTCCTTTTGCTGCATTTTTTGAGCAATAGATGTCATAGCTAAATTTTTAAAGTTCCCTTAAACTATAAAAAATACCTGGCCATGACAAGCCAAGCTGATTTTGAAGATGACTCCATTTAGTCAGCAACTTGTTGCATCTGGTTTGATTTGTTTGTTAAATACCAGCCTCATGCATTCTAGGATAAGAGTGTTTTTGTTCTGGAAGACATCTCAGTGTGTGTTGCAATACATCAACCAGTTGAATACAGATTTTTATATCTACTGTCAATTCAGATGAGAATTGAAAAATTCTTAGATTTCCTATTTCCTTATTGTTTTCTGGGCTACCAAGTTTTTATTTGTTGATAACTCTATTGCAGAATTCTACTGGGTCTTTCCTCACAATTCATTTTTAATGTTTTCAGGGTACAAAATTTTCTGGCATCCAAAAGGACTTGCTCTTTTATTGCTGCTAAACTAATGCTCCTTATAATCTGCTGAAACAAATAACTCATCTAGGACAATTAATTTTTGACCAGTAATTTTTTGCATTATATTTGCTAAATATAATATAAAACCTTATATGTGTGTTTAGATATTGTGTAAAATTCTTAGATTGCTTTCGTATGAGAGAATGTAGCTTGAGCTGTGAATGAGAACAAGTGGCGGATAATCCTGTGTGTGTGTCTGATGTGGGGAAAGGCAGATGCCCGAACCCAAGCATTTGAGCTCTCAAGCAGAGGCCTGTTGCTTGTTAGCTGCAACCAGAAAGGATTTGTTGTAAATTGTGACGGTGAGTGGTTTAAAGGGAAGCAGTACCTACTTAAGCAGACATGAGATGGAAGCATTGAATAGGAGATGGAGCAGGCCTTGTTCTTCATCACTTAGACTTTTGGCTAGGAGACTGAGAGCCTGAAAAAAAAGGAGTCTTAAAAGTACAACTGAACCTAAGAAGATGCAGAAGACTTGCCTTTGGTGAAGGTATCTTGACTGTCTTTAATCACCTCCCTTCCTTCCGTAAGTTTTGATACGTCTTTCAGGAAGGTTGTTCCATGATCTTATTTGGAATGGATTTGAGGTTGATTGGTCAGCAGTTCTCAGGGTCCATTCTGGCTTTTTAAAAATGGGTGTGATATTCCTTTTCTTTCCAGTCTCTGGGGACACCACCCAATTGCCACAACTTTTCAAATAAAATAGAGATTGGATGGACAGCACTGGTCAGTTCCTTCAGGACCCATCTCCTTGGGTCCCATGGGACCA
Source organism: Aleadryas rufinucha (assembly GCA_013397815.1). Lineage (NCBI taxonomy): Eukaryota > Metazoa > Chordata > Aves > Passeriformes > Aleadryas > Aleadryas rufinucha. The sequence continues at coordinate 58,410 of VZTH01001651.1, forward strand.
CTGGGAATTTTTGAAAAGGAGTGATGCTAGCAAAAATAAAAGTCAGTGCCAGTCAGATGGACTTCTATGTTCTGTGATTGCTGATACCACTTTTTTATCTTTTTTTCAGATCAAAAAAACATGCAAGTGTGATTAATCTAGGAAGGAGAATTACTTAAAAAGAGGAAATAAATTGCATTTGAAATGTTATCATTTCAACATGCCTGTTGGGAATAGCTCTTAAAATAAAGAAATAAAGTGATTTACTTTTAAATATGAATGAATTTTGGACTGCAATTTTTACATTTTATGAATTTTTTTTTCCCATAGTTGTCAAATATTTTATGACAGGGAAAATGTTTGGGTTTTTTTAAGAATGTTTCTGGCTTTTCTCTGCATATTTGAAAGCATTTGAATATAACGCTTTTCATTGCATCATTTCCTAGAGTATGACTCAAAGTTTTTTCAGATCTTTCCAAAGAATGCAGTTGAAACCTCTAGTCTATCCATTTTATGGTCACTGAAAAGGTCCTGTAAATATCGACTGTTAAGTAGGAGACCCTTTATAAGATATTTAAGGATTTAAAATACCAATAGGTCTGACTACTTAAAAGAGGAGACTACTGTCTGTCAGAAACTGGATTGTAAAGAAAATGGTCCATTATAAAATTCAAGTTGACTAGGTTCCTTTAATCTTATAAATTTAGCTTAGACATGATCCATTCAACTGAGTCTTTTAGACACTGTATATAAATACTTTCTTTTGATATCCAAAAGGACTTTTTTGTTGTTCTCTGAGGTTTTATAAAAATACATGGATGAATTGTATTTAAATAAAATAATCCTGAGCTTTTTCCAGACTTCATTCACTATTTCTAAAATGATTTTTCTGACTTTACAGCTTTCTAGTTAATACTAAAATTTATAAAATATGATTAACAACTCTGGCCCAAAGAACTAGCTATATCAAATACATTAAGCAATATCATTTGTCCACTGTATCTTTGTGAGCTGTATCTTTCCACAAGCTTGGTTTTTGAGTTTGAGCCTGATCCTAAAAATCTTTGAGTGGTTTGTGGTATGTCAGGCTTCAAGGCTGAATTCTTGTTCACGCATAAATGTATTTAAGAAGAGATATAAATTCCTTAGTGACTTTGTTGCTTGTTGATGTTTCTCAGGCTGCAATCTGGTTGCTATTACACAGGAGAGAATTTCTTGCATAAGAGAACTCTGAAAAATGTAGGTTTTGTCAGAGACTTCTTCATAAGTCAGTGATCTGTGCCCAGATAGGTGTTTGCAACTTCTTATTACTAGGATACAACATTATTTTTTACAGTCACAGAGTTTAATTAAGTTGCTTTGAAAACAAGAACACTCTACTAATATTAATGGAAACAGCCTATAAGCTCCTAAACCGTTTTATCTTGAGACACATCCAAGTTCACCAGCTCCAGTGTTTGGAAGCTATTGATAAGGAGAGCACAGTAATAACGTATCTTAGGAAATGTTACAACTAAAGGAAAAAAAAATGTTATCTGTGTATGATATTTTCTATTATGAAAACTCACGCTGTTGCCTATATTTGTAGATGCCACGTTAAAAATATCCCTTCATTACTGTGGTTCTCTGTGCATCTGAGGCCATAGCTTCCAAATGTAAATATTATGCTCATTGAATATAAAATAAGTATCAGAACTAGATTTTTAAAAGACAAACTGTACTTGCATCTGTGCTTGAATTCCCTTTTTCATGCAAAGAAAGTGCAATTAAGTATGTACCATTGTGAAAAGTATGTGGCAATGTGATTGCAATCATCATGAAGGATGTCTTTTCTGCCTGTTGGTTTTTTTTTTTCCCTCTATTTTGGAAGGTACATTTTTTCAGGATTTTTGGTTGGTTTATTCTTTGTTTTGTTTCTTAAAAAAGAGCAGAATTTCCTTGGTCATAAAATATATTTGGAAAACTTTGTGATCACACTAAAAAGGCAAACATCTATAAATGGAGCTATTTCTGATAATGTATAACATTTTGAAATATTTTTTTCCTCCTAGAACAGGTTCTGCCTTGACCTTTTTACTTAATCCTTAGAAAAAGGGGCTTTTAAATGAGAAGCTACTAAGGAATAAGTACTATACTTCAAATTTCAGCATTGATTTTTTTTTTTTTTAAAGTTTGTACACCTCTCTTTGTTTAGAATAAAATAAGGAATAGCTTTTTAATATTTTATGTTTTGTCTCCATTGAGTGCTCTGTGATGGCTAAAACGTCTACATACCATATAACTTTTTTCTACCATTTGCTTCCCAAATATTAAACTAGTTTTGCAAGGACTTTTAGATAAAATTCAACATCACCCTCCACCTTACAGGAAGTAGTTCCTACAGTCATTCAAGGATATATTATCTGACTACCAGGTCTGATGAAATTTCTTTAAATGTCACATATACTAGATGTCAGCTGTCTCTGGTTCATGTCAGGTAGAATAGAATTATGATCTGAAAACCGGCTTTTCTCATCCTAACACAAAATCTTAACATCTTAGAGTGCTCTTTCAACAGAAGAAACATAAGAAGCCTTTGAACTGCTTGTGTAAGGCTTTGTAACCTATTTGCTTTCTCTTAGCCTGCCTGTGAGCTACATCTTAGGAGGCTGATATAAAAGTCCTGATCAAAGTTCCTTGTTTTCTCTTGAGGAGAAGTGCCAATTCACATAACCACACCCTACAGCTTTGATGGAGGGAGGATCTTATTTAGGCTATTAACAGAGAGGTTAATCTTACACCCACTGAGCAAAAGGGTGGATAAAATATCTTAGAAATTATTCTTTTCACCTTAAGTGGGTGACAAGACAATCATGCTGGCATGAAAAAGGAAACAGAAAGGGAACAGAAACAACCTGGAGTGATGAGAGTAATGACATGAAGGGAATTAGCAGTGAGAAATAACACCATTTGATTTGATGCTTCAGAAAAAAACTCAGAGAAAAATGAAAAGCATGAAAATGTAATGCACAAAATAAGAATATAAAAAAGCATAGTCTGGTATCAGTTTGGCTCACTGAAAGAATTGCAGTAAGAATGCAATTTGTAAGAGCCCAGGTTGTTTGTGAATCAGATTTCCAACTCCACAGCTAGGACAGGATACTGCAGTGGGAACAGTCCTGTTCTACATCCTACTCTAAAAAATAAACACTTTGGCATGGCTACTATGATATGTACATACATAATAGTTCTAGAATACAAACGCTTGCTAATGATTTCCTAAAGAGACACAGCCTTGAAGCAGATCCTTTCATTGAACAACCATTCTAGTATCTGTATCCAGCTATCAATCTAGGCTGAAGAATAACTTTATGAAAGCTTTTCTCCTTGATTCCCTATTAACAAGGACTTTTTCTTAATCTTTATGAAAGTTCCTTTCCCTTACTTGCCAAAGTACACATTTTTGGAACCGAAATACTGCTTAGAGATATGTATTTTGTGGTTCATCCTAGCCAAGTCTCCAATGGAGAAATGACATGATTTTGTCCAATTATTTGCATGCACGCAATCACCGGGTAGTTCAGGTTGGAAGGGACCTCATGACTTCTCTTGTCCAATTTCTTGCTCAGTGTAGGGTCAGTCGTGCAGTCAGACAATGTTGCTCAGGGTTTTTATCCAGGGTTTGTTGAGGAATGCCTTCAGTGCAGGTAGCTCCAGAGCTCTGAAACAAAAACCCCACCAAAGAAACAGAATCATGCAGAAGATCTTGAAGAAGTAAAGCAAAAGTCGAGGAATATACTTTTAGAAGTAAACTCCATTTTATCTCACTGACCAATCCCAAAATATATTTAAAGGCAGGTTATCTATTCAGTTAGTACAAAATTTGCATGAGTAGGACGTATTTTTGCAATGCAAACCTTCTTTCTAATTGTAAAATGATCTCTTTGCATCACTTCACTTTTGGTGTGCTCAGAGTGAAAATAGAGAAAATGTCCTCAGCTGTTACATTTACACACATTTTAAGATCTACTGTCACTTAAAACTGTGTAAAAGCACCTTTCTGTAAAGAGAAGGCTAATTTGTTCTTCAAAGGTTGAAACAAAAACATGTTGTGTTTGCATTATTTAACTTATAGTACCTCAGTCTGAGATAAGGAGAATTCAAAAATATCCTGTTTTCCTCAAATTCTAAAGCATTGCTATTTTTTTCCTCCTATAAACTATGTACTTCTTCATTAATATGAGAGCAACAATATGTGGTAATTTAAAATCTGCAAATCTCTGTTTACATGCCACATGCATTTCCAGGAAAGCAAGAAAAACGTTTGTTGATGCTATTTAAGCTGGGAATATGCAATGTAAAGGGCTATAAATACAAGCAATAATTTGCTGATAAAATTATTTAACACATGGGTGTATAATGATTACACAGCGAAAATTTCTCTTTGCTCTTTTAGAATGAAGGAACTAGAAAAAATGCAATAAGAAGTAATATTAGAAAACCTAAAATTGCTTCATAATTGTATTATCAAGCAAGTTCTCTAAGATTTCATAGATTTTTTTCATGAGATTAATGGTCTTAAACTGTACTGAGAAAACCCCCCAGAAAAAAGTTTTCAAGACATTGTGTCAATAAATATATTCTTTACTCGATCTCTTGCCCTCTTTATGCAACTGTGTTTACACTTGTCCACTGGTAAGCTTAAAACACAGGGAACAAAGCTAAACAACATAAAAGCGTTGATAAATACAGTGGATGTGCTCACAAAAGAATTCTGTTCTCAGTGTTAAAAAGAATACAGTTTGTATACGTAAGAACTGTAAAAAACTGGTATTGGTCCCTACAGATATAAATCCCTGCTCAATACCTCTTATTGAGCCAAGTTCCCAGACTGAGAGTTGTGAAGGTATTTCAGCTACTTCAGTAGTTCAGAAATTTCATTCAATAATAGATCCCTGTTAAGTTTGGGGATGTTCCTTTAAATGCACACTCTCAAAACTGAGCCAAGTTGTACAACTGGCTTTTTTTTTTTTNCATGTTGTGTTTGCATTATTTAACTTATAGTACCTCAGTCTGAGATAAGGAGAATTCAAAAATATCCTGTTTTCCTCAAATTCTAAAGCATTGCTATTTTTTTCCTCCTATAAACTATGTACTTCTTCATTAATATGAGAGCAACAATATGTGGTAATTTAAAATCTGCAAATCTCTGTTTACATGCCACATGCATTTCCAGGAAAGCAAGAAAAACGTTTGTTGATGCTATTTAAGCTGGGAATATGCAATGTAAAGGGCTATAAATACAAGCAATAATTTGCTGATAAAATTATTTAACACATGGGTGTATAATGATTACACAGCGAAAATTTCTCTTTGCTCTTTTAGAATGAAGGAACTAGAAAAAATGCAATAAGAAGTAATATTAGAAAACCTAAAATTGCTTCATAATTGTATTATCAAGCAAGTTCTCTAAGATTTCATAGATTTTTTTCATGAGATTAATGGTCTTAAACTGTACTGAGAAAACCCCCCAGAAAAAAGTTTTCAAGACATTGTGTCAATAAATATATTCTTTACTCGATCTCTTGCCCTCTTTATGCAACTGTGTTTACACTTGTCCACTGGTAAGCTTAAAACACAGGGAACAAAGCTAAACAACATAAAAGCGTTGATAAATACAGTGGATGTGCTCACAAAAGAATTCTGTTCTCAGTGTTAAAAAGAATACAGTTTGTATACGTAAGAACTGTAAAAAACTGGTATTGGTCCCTACAGATATAAATCCCTGCTCAATACCTCTTATTGAGCCAAGTTCCCAGACTGAGAGTTGTGAAGGTATTTCAGCTACTTCAGTAGTTCAGAAATTTCATTCAATAATAGATCCCTGTTAAGTTTGGGGATGTTCCTTTAAATGCACACTCTCAAAACTGAGCCAAGTTGTACAACTGGCTTTTTTTTTTTTTCTAGGAATAAAAACTCCTGACAATCTCCTCAGTCAAGTTTTGGTGGTTTCTCCAAAACTTGTTGACTTCATTGAAACTCTTTGATACAAAGAGTTGACTGCTACATAGAAGAAATCCCCTGTAACCTGGCCCAGTTTTATTAATATTTAATGAACAATATTTAAATGTAATGTAAATGTGTGTATTTTCAATCATGTCAGTAATGCATGCACATGCTTCCTCTTGAAGGCTGTGTGAAGTGCTCTGCTTAATGCAGATTTATAATTACCCTTTTGGAGTGTTGGTCCATGTCTTACTTTTCAACAGAATATTCCTTAAGACTGAAGTTGTTTCATTATAGAACTGATGTTGTATGAGGGATGAATAGCCTTTGAAAAATAGCTGCTGTGCATTTGCAGCTATTGTTTCAAGCAAAATTATAGGGGAATCTGAAGCCAATGGATACCTTTGTATAGCGTCTGCACATTTTTGTTTGAGATCTGACAACTAACTAGCTACCTAATAGAATCCATTACTATTCTGTAGTCAGCAGCTGTTGAAAAATAGCCATTATGTTCTATCATGCGGGACATTTGTGTACTTAAGGACAGTTTCCAAGGTAGCTTTCACACAAAAGTCGTTAGCCAGCAAGTCCCCAACCATGGATTTCTGTGATAGAATGCAGCTCTTCTGAAGAAGCCATTATACCATATTGGGCCAATAATTTGCATTTTAAGCAGGGTCTAAATAGGTATTTCTCTGACAGACTGGAGCTGTTATGGCTTACTAGGTCAATAATGTATTTTTAAAATACTCCCTAAATAGGCATTTACATAATTTGTATATTTAAAACTCTGTAATTGAGTATCTACACAACAGACCATAATGTCTCCATTAGAACTAGTATGATCTATTTTCATGTTGCCTGGAAAAAAAAAAAGAGATGAAAAAGAGTAAATTATAATATTAATGAATCCTACAGATATGAAAAATGTTGGAAAATTGAATTCACTAAAGACTTGTGTTTTTCAAGATCTTTTTTAGCTGTGTTCTCTTTGATATACTGTACTGTAATAGCACACTATATTAATTAACTCTCATTTTCTGGTTTTTTATTGGATGTAAAACACATTTTTTGGTTGGTCAAGGGTCAAGGAACACATGGAAAAATACTTTTGTCCAACAGACCCACTTTATTGTTACTTTGGCTACCAGTATCGAATATTTTTCTTAAAGTTTTCTAAAATAGATCTAGAATTAACCAGCAGACTGTTATGCCTGGTCATCTTTTGCTTTCTTGACAATTTGGCTTCTAATCCATCTTATTACCTAAAGTACCTCTACAGTCAGAGAAATGAATACAGGCATCCTAGAAGGTAGTTCACACTATCTCTTTTGGGCTGTCCCGTTAAAGAAGATGACTTATTCTCAAGACATATACATAGTTTGATTGTAGAACGACCCCCATTGGTACTTCAGAGTAGAGACCTACTCTTTAACTGACTGCCATTAAGTGATATTAAACCCGTCCTTACAGAAACCCATTAGGAGAACCTATGCCTAATCTTGTATGCTTTAGCTCAAGAAGAAAACAATTTGGTAATTAGCACAGGAAATTTCAAGATTTTTTCTTATACTATTGCCTGAAGAGTCCTTAGGGCCATATTGCAGTTACCATGAAAACTCTGACATAGTCTTTTCTTTATATACTTCTTTATATATATATTTTCTTTATTTACTTCTTTCTTTATATATTTCTTTCTTTTATAAAAAATCAAAAACCTTATAAAAAACTTGTTAGCCACATTTTTCTGAAAATATTTAAAGTGATTTTACTACTCAGTTGCATAGAGGAAGAAATTATATATTTAGCATTAAATTCCAATCAAAGATTAAAACAATCTCAAAAGTAAATGTTATTTCAAATTGTCACTTTCTCTCTTCAAGCCTTTACAAACAGTTCAGTAAGAACTTTGAAGATGTGAGTTGATGCAGATTGGTGACGTCACGTGGGCTTTTTGGATTTAATAGCTTCTGCAACAAAAAGGAGTTTCAATTCAAATTCAATGGAAGTATAAAATTCAAAATGAGCAGTTGTTGTAGTCAGCTAAGCAGTTCAGCATCAGATTTTTAGCTGATATATGAGTAATTCAGATTCAAAGTAAGGATTCATGGTGTTAATGCTGCTCATGAAAGATAAACCCCTTCTCCGTGAAGAAGGTCAGCACAAACTCTGAATTAAACCTTCAATATGAGATTAAGCAAATCTTAAATAAGATATAAATATTTTTTGGGTTTCTGTATAGCGGATAGCTTCGCCTTCAAAACTGTGTGGAAAATAAATCTGGAAAGAATCACAGAATCACAGAATCTATGTTTGCTTGTAGTCACTTTCTCCTTATCCCTAAAACACATTGGGACAAACTCTTTCCATCTCTGTTTCCTATGCTTCAGTCAATAAAAAAGAATGAATGCATTTCAGCCATTTCTTCTTTGCAGAATGGAAAAGTAATTACAGGTTTATATTGCTGTATTTGTTGTCCATTTTATGCATCAAAATAATTACACCATTAAACTACTGAAAATTAGCAATTACAATTATGCAGTGAAAAATTGTATTAGGACATGGTTGTGTCACTGAAGAAACATGCCCAGAGCAGTATTTTCTAGATTTTAGCTACTTTTTGTTCCTATTTTAGCAGAAAAGACTCAGACAATGTTTCATACAGCTGTCCAATTAGAACTTCCCTAGAGTGATAATCCATAATGAAATATAAAGGGTGGTTAATGTTGAGCTTGCCAGAACTGCCATTGATGATAATAGATATGGGCAGCTCTGTCACATTTGAGGAAATAAGTGATTTTTGGTTCCTTCAGATTTTCTTGGGTGTGTGAACTGATGTGTTATGTGCTAGAATTTCCATTCACTATCTTAAATAGCTTACTTATAAGTTTGAAATCTTGAGAGATAAAGTTTGAACTCAGATTAACGAATAGTGATGTTGAAGGTATGCAAAACAAGAGACAGCTGATTGTGGATCGATCCAGTTAGAGGAGCTGCACTTGCAGATAATGCAAAAAATTTGTGATTCCACACTGCTGATAGAGTTTTGTACTATACCAACTGGCCTGTGATGAGACTCTACTTCTCCTCAACCTGGCCAAATGGTAGGACTGTATAGAAATTTTTACATGATAAATGAAAATGTTGGGTATCAAATAAAAAGAAATAAAAGAAAGTCTGTAATTCTGTCCCTTTTTCTTTGATTAAATTAAATATAAGTTTCAGTTTCTTTTCCAGAAATGTGAAGGGACTCTCAACAATCTGTCTTTTAAGAGATAGATTTATTCACTTGTGCAAATGGAAGTTTTAAGCAGTGTATATATTTGTATATTCCAGTCATCAATCTTTATTTTCTCTCTTGTGCCTCCTTTTATTGAAACAATCTTCTCTAGATGTCTCTAGAATCTGAAGTACTACACCATCTCTTGTTTTTCTTCTACCTTCTACAATTACCATTTTCACTGATCACAGTTTTCACCATTAAGGTATCTGGATCTACTGTTATAACAATAAATGTCATAATAATGATTAAAATATCTTACACCTTCCATCAAGTGAATCTCCTTTTCTCCACTGAAATGGACTTGTTTAAAATACACAGATCAAAGAGATACATCAGATTTTAAAAACATATGGAAACTTGTGAGAGTCTGTAATAAGGAAGGTCTAATACATGCTTTATAGAAAAGTTATAAAAAGTTAATCACATGCCACCTGAATGCCAGCAAGAGATGCAGCCAAACTATGGGACAAATTTAATCTTGATGGGTAAAGAATTTAAGTATAGGTACACTCCTTCTTAAAATGCTCCACAGAACATCCCTCTGCAGCTCTCATGAATAGCATTCCTGGTCCTAGAAAAGGCAATGAGTAAAACTTATTCTGGCATCTTTACATGCTTTATTTTGCAGTAGTACTGTCATTTATCTTACAGCAAAGTTCCAGGCTATTTTAAAAGATCAAGAAAAGAAAATAAATAAGCCAGTCTCACTTTTCTTAGAATAATTGCATAGTATGACCAAAAAGTACTTGCAGTTTTGTTACTTTTTATGTACAATCTGTATTTTCATGAGTGCGATTCTTTAGAGAATGGAACATGAAAAGACAAGTGGTGTTACTAAATATATTCATGCTAGCAAAGCAAAGCAAAGTAATCAAAACTCCAGAATTAGTACGTTGCCTAAAATATCTAAAGAAAGGCAGTAACTCAGTTAACTCCTTCCTTTAGCAAAAGATCTCCTTTGGCACCTCTCATATGTGAGTATAATTTCTCTCGGCTCTGTATTCCCCATTGTCCCAAACAACTTTCTTGGACATTTTTATGTTATTCTTCAGCAACTGGTGCTGTAAAATAATTTACAGTAAATGAAAAAATTGTGTAATAAAAATCATTCAAACTTCTGAAACCTTTGGGTTTTTTTTGAGTTGTGGTTAATGCAGCAAAACATCTACTTGTAGATAATTGTACCAAATGCAATATTCTTATACTCACCAAGAATTAATACTGCTTCTGAAGACTTAGCATCTATCTAGCAGTCACACCACTGTTTTATGTTGGTCCTCAAAGGCTTGGAATTTGCCATAAACAGCAATTTTGGTGTCTTACAATATGTGACATTAATTTTGGCAATTCATGTGCAGCTAGTAAAAGAACCATATGAACTACTTATTGTCTTTCAGAGGAAGAGTGGATGGGAATAGTGGGTTGTGGAAGAAAAGAATTGTGAATGAAAGTAAATCAAGTAGGTAATTATTTCAATTTCTGAATATCATATTTAAACTTCTAACTTAAGAGTGAAGTTCTCATGGCTTGAGTCCAGAAGTATTACACAGGTATGATTTTTAACTCCTAATCAATGTCTAATCATAACAAAGAAATGTTCCTCTACATCTTTCACTTCAATGCCTCTGGGACGGAGAACTTTGAACTGTCACAGTGACACCATAGTTAGTGGCTATTTTAAATGTGTTTTAAAATTTTCAGTCAACTGAATGCTTCAGCAGTGGATTAAATTTCCAGAACTTATTTTCTTAAGATAACATAATTTATGTTATGTTTAAGCTCTCTATGAAGAAATAACGTGAGCTTCTATGTTGCACTCAGAATGTCTTAATCCTTGCTCAGATGCAGCGGCCAAGGAAAGACATTTCAAACTTAGAAACATCAAATACAAACCTTTATTTGGAACAATACTTCAGTTTCTTGTTCTTTGGCAGTAGCTTCTTACTGTTATTAAGATAGACTTTTCCAAAGAGTAACTAAATGGTGGCAGGATGAAATTCCATATTTATTGCTCCTTACTGTTTCCCTTGTAACTAAAGTCTATGAGTTACACAAAAGCTATTCAATTTCCAGGTCTGGAAATTCATTTAAATTCAGCCAGGAATGGAAAAAAAAAGTCATATATTTTATTCATGCTGTCTCCTTGTATGACTTGTCCTCGGAAAAAAAAGTCATGATGTTAAAAAAAAAGAAAAAAAAATAATCAGAAAAAAACATCCAGCACACTTTTGCTTTTAAAAAGTAGAAATATGATTCAAAGAGTTCAGTATTGATGCATACTTTACTCTCAAGCATTTGTGATTATTCATTTCATTCTGAAAGTAGGGACTTTAATGGTGCTCTTTCAAATGACTATGACAAAATTCCTATTCCCTCACACCTTTAACTTACCAGCATGACTATTTCTTTCCCCTCAGTAATATTTGAATCCTTTCTTAATTTATATGAATGCCTTTAAATTATCATTCAATAAATTAATTAATTATTTTATAATGCTCTAGTTTTTCTCATGTTCAAATAGATGGAGAACAGTCCTGCCAAATGGAAAGAGATATGGGGGTAATGGGTAAAAAGAAATGCATTTTTAAGGTTACCCTATAAATCCTTAGACTAATTTATGGTGAGGGTTTTTTCAAATATTTTAGGTATGTAGGAATACAAATAAATGCTTTATAAAACACAGAGTAGTTCTTAGCATCTTTTCAATTTAATATCTATTGCTCATTTCTGCTTTGAACAACTAACAGTTTTTTATCTGCCTCTTTAGAGAACTAAAAATTTGGGACACTCATGAAATTTTGGAAATAACAGTCATTACTTACTAGTCACGCACTCCTAACAATTCAAAGCTACAGCTACATCTCAGATTGACACATATGAGCTGGTTGTACAGGTAGGTATTCAGTAGAGTTAAGGGTTTGGGCTGTTGTGCATAACTACATTTAGAATATTTTAAATCCAACACATTTATATTGCCCAAAATCTTAAATACACATCTTAGTTGCTATATAAACATGATTTTTAAAAACTTTTTTGGTATACTTACAGAACTTCCCTCGTAAAGGGTGTTTTGCAGAACATGGCCTAGTTGTTTTTGGCTTATGTTAAGAACTCATGGCAAATATGATCCAAAATATCTTGTTATACATATATTATTGTTATGTTTCTAATTAATTTCAGTGAGCAGAGACTCTTGGTTGTTTATACTGGAGTCAGCTATCAAGAAATGAAGAAAAATGCAGTCTCTTTGAAGAGAGAAATTATTTTTATTGTATTTATGCATACACTTTATTTCCTAAAAAAACTGATACATAATGCTATCAAGTAGGAATGTATCTTCTTCTGATATTCCCAGTTTTTTATGAAACTATTTTAGTTTTTTTCCAACATATGACTGACAGGGTTATTAGCCAACCAATGAGAAATTAAGACAGGTATTGAGATACCAGACATTGTTTCATTTTCTCAATAATATCTAGGTTAATTTTAATACTATTGTACTTAGTTTATCAAGTTCTTATGGAACTTCTCATCCCCTAAGAATGAAATGTAAGCCACAATCTTTTTACTGCTCAGTTTTCACTGAAGTTCCATCAATCGGAAGGTAGGTTTTGAAAGAGAGGAATAGTTTATCTTGACCTCTAAGTGACTAAAGAAATCCCTATGCAGTATCAAAGGTTGTCACAAAACTGACAGTGACAAAGAATGCAGTGCCAGCTTCAAAATGTGCTCTGTCTTCAGCTGCATATATTTGCATTGATTTTACTGTTTTGCATACATTGCAATATGCATGTATGGTGAAGTGTGTGCTGAAAAATATGCTTTTCTATACGGAGTACAAACTCCCAGACAAAAGCCACATTCTGTACATCTGTATTCTTTGCGCTTTAGCCCTTTTTTTTTTTTTTTTTACCTTGGCCCTCAAGGTAATAATAAAATGGTAATTTCATGCCATGTATTTTTCAGTGTACCCAAGCCAGCACTTCATGCTTGCTGCTGCAAGAGTTCCTTCAAGCAGCAGGGAAAGATCATGCTGCACTGCTGTAAGCATAACATAGATAAACATCCCATGCTGATAGAATATACCACCTAAAGGACAGCAGAAAGACAAACAAAACCAAATGAATGGAAATCAAGGCCTAGATCAGAGAATCTTTTGGTGAAATTATATGATTTCTGTTATACATGGGTCCTAACAGACCCTCTGGATATGAATTCTGTATGAGAGGGATACAAAATGTCAGCGGAGAACAAGGTAGTAGATTTATGATATTAGGAACACAAACTGGGTATTTTTGAAGGAATTAATCACTGATGTTTTGCAGTTCTGCTCTCTATGGTGGCTTTTGATAGGCAGTTTTTTATGAAAAAAAGGATGGGGAAAAAATTAATTATTTCGAGTTTATTTTGTCCTTTTTTACTCTTACAGCCTCTTTTCTTTTCCATATCTCTTTCCAGCAACTTAAACAAATCAGGTATTCTAATTTACCCTCCCTTTCTGTTAACCATTTTTATACAGACAGAGCACTATTGAAAATGATGCTTTGATATGGGAATGCTCGGACACTTTCCAGTTGTTCTGACGCCTTCTTTATTTCTCTTCTTTTCTTTCTCTCTCTGTACTTTCGACAGGAAAGCTTTCATATGAGTCTACAGTAAAATCTAGATTAGAAACCTTGTTGGGATGGACATTATTGTCTTTATTTGATTGATTTTCTTGGTATTTATTAATAAAATTCTTTGAATAAATGTGAAGGAAAAAGCTCTCAAAACTTTCACTGAGAAGTAAGTAAAGAATAGCCTTAAGAACAGCCTTATCAGCTTTGGTGTATATATTTGGTCATGGCAATGCAATTTATGCCCAGATATAATTTTTTCAGGTTAAATTCTACATTTTTCCTCAGCTCAATTTGGTGTTTTGGGTTTTTTCCTCTATTTCATCAATTCACTCATTCTTTTTTTTCCTTATTCTTACTTTAGAAGAAATAACAACATTAATAACAAAAGGAACATCTTACAACTTTTGTGGCAGAGGAATGTAGTGATTGCTAGACACGGATTTTCATGAAGGCTGTGCTCCTAGAGGAATGAAATTTCTCCTGATTTTGAAAGATCTGAACAGTAGCTTGTGCAAGGATTAAACTTTATTTACATCTAGATTGGGAAAAATCGCATCTGCTAAAAAAATTACCACAACTTTTTTCTTGGTTTTTGTATGTCACAGTAAGCTTTCATGTTGTTGCCATACTAGAAGATGACTCTATAATGAATGGCAAATAGTTATTTCTATGTTATATTCTGCAGGTTTATAAAATATTAAGTTTTAATGATACAATTTATGAGCACTACCCCTGACAACTCACAAAATAATATCTTCAGGAAGGTAACTCTTCTGCCTGACCACAAACACTTGCTTGATTTTACTTCTAGAATTCATACCCCTAAAATTCAGGATGTACATTACCACAAATCAAATTTTAAAATAGCCATCACCTTTTCACAGATTCCCTTTACTGTGCAAGTCTTAAAATAAAGTGTTTAATTTTCTTTTTAATACCATAAATGGTGACAAGTCTTTATAACCAACTCTCACCATCTAGTTCTCTGCTAGGTAGCAGTACATCACAGGAATGATGATATTCTTATAATATATTGCACTAATATATCATTGGTGTGACAATACTCTATGATGGATGAGTAATACATCTTCCAGACAAAGGTGTCAAATACAGATCTGCTTGGAAAAGGAACAACTCCCTTCCCTGTGTGTTATTCTAACTTTATTATCTTAAAACTTTGTAAAAAGCTCTTAAAATTCTACTCATATTATTCATTTGGGCAGCCAACACATTCCCACATAGACAGGGAGGTTTGTCACAGCTCTGAGATCTGTTGATTCGACAGAACTTTTCTTCACTTTCAGTGTGAGAGATGATAGAAAGTAGCTTCCTTTACATGCAACATATGGTGTTGCATAAGGAAATAAATGTCGCCATATAGAAGCTCATTACTAGATTAGAAAAAGAACTCACTGTTTAGACAGTTTGTAATTGCTATTGCTCTTCTTCTTCATCCTCCTCAATTCAATTTTTCTCTTCTTTATGATAAATAGAATTGAAACAGTGCTTTCATATGAGAAAATAGACATGGAAGTAGTTTTACCTTTGGCTTGTCTCTTCTGTTTAATTTCATTGCAAGAGATATGATTTAACTGAGACAATCTATATCTTTTTAATGCAATTTCTGTACATTTAATTTCTAGACTACCAAACTACATGTCTGTTGAAAGATACATCTATGCTTGTTTTTAACTTTGGTACAGAATTAGGAGTCTGTACAAAATGAGGTTATACAATTACACCAGAAAATGTGCTGTCATTAGATTTTAAGGCAGCAACATGACAAATAGTAAACCTTACTTCTGCTAAAAAAATGGTGACATATAAACTTCTGAAACTTTGAGTTTGCCGTAGGCTGCAATATTAATAAAGGAAATACTTCTGAAGGGCCCAAACTTTCCCCTCTTGTTGGTCCAGCAACATCAGTGAGAAAAACAGTGTAAATTAGTTGTATCAGATATTAAAGAATATTATATAAACAAATATTGTCAAGGAAAGAATAATTTGGACCTGGTTAAAGTCCTCAGTGAGTCTTTAGTCCATTTGGTTCCAATTCTTAATTCTGCTGTGTATAGGTTTCTTTGTAATATTAGAAACCTTTTTAATAAGGGACTCAGAACAATGATAGCCATGATAAATTAAAAAATATATATATATATATGAAATAAGACAACCAGGATATCGAAGCAACTTCTTTGAGAATCTAGCTAATACGGGACCAAGAGCCATAAAGTTAGGAGACTGCATAGAGTCAAGTAGGAGGCAGAAGCCAGGAGAGAACATACAGGAATACCTAGATTACTTGCATTCCCTATCTTAACAACAAATTTTTCTCCTCACTGTGATAATTTCTTCTAAATTTCTCAGAAGTGCAGTTGTTGTGGTTGTTATCAATGTGAAGTAAGATTCAATATATATGAAGAAAATGTGATTATGGTACATCTGAGAAAGAAAATAGTAATGGCTGTAGAAAATAGGAATTGTTTATTACGTTCCTTTTGTCCATCCAATGTCCATTATGTGAATGTTAGGGTACTCGCTCTTTATATTCTTAGGTA
>VZTH01001651.1:84764-174131 GCA_013397815.1 Aleadryas rufinucha
TTTTCCCAGGACTGCATAGAGCAATCCTCTGGTAACTTCTGTAGCTTCTTCTGGAACTGTTCAGATTAGCTGTGATCCGACATCTGAGAACCAGATTATTGGATGCCGCGGAGTGGCGGAGAGGGGACACCACATCCTGGCCTGGACCTTGGGAGAAGCCAAGCCAGTTACAGAAAGAACTCTGAATCCACCAGCTTTCTCTGAAGTGAAGAGGTTTAATATCTTAACAGTTATTCTTTTTTTCCCGTGCCCTGTGGGCACTCTGTTTATTAAACAAAGAGGTCTTTTCACTTTCATCCGAGAAATTCCTTTTGTATCAGTGGGGGAGGGAGTGCTGAAACCTGTCCTCTTTAGAGAAGATGTTAATTCCAGACAGTTTTCCTCCTAAACTTGTCTCAGAGACAATGATTATTGCAGAGAAGGCAAAATTCACTGTAAAAGAAAATACAGTATGTGACTTTAGACTGCATTATTGTAGTGTCTTGTTTGGGGTCACAGAATTTCTCAGCTGCCCTAGTATACTGTCACGACCTTTCTTCAGGTAAACAGTCCAGAGTGCCAGCACGAGCAGATATAAAGGCTAGAATTCTTCCTGCACCAATGTGCTAACCAATACAGTTAATCTGAAAATAGTGCAAAAGGTAAGAAAACAGTTTCTCCTCAAGCTCAAAAGATTTGGAAGTCTATACAAGGGCACCTGTATTAGAGCGTACATAACAAAAAAATATCAGTGTAAATCACTATGCAGACCTTGCCTTTTGCTTTCTCTCACTATAGGGTTTAAACAAAAGTAGCCAGAAAAGGACTGTGGATATTGTCCAAGAGGACAAGAGGAAATAACCTCAAGAAGCAGCAGGGGAAGTTCAGATTAGACATTGGGAAGAATTTCTTTACTGAAATGTTGATTAATCATTGGAATGGATTGCCCAGGGAAGTGGTGGAGTCACCACCCCTGGAGGTACTCAAGGAGTGACTGGGCATGGCACTTAGTGCAGTGGTTTAGCTGGCAAGGTGGTGTTCGGTCAAAGGTTGGACTCAAAGATCTTTGAGGTCTTTTCCAACTTTAATGATTTTATTATTCTATGAAGGGAGGAGGGCAGGGAGGGAAATATCATCATTTATTCATTACTTTGCAAAATAACTCAGAGCTCATATTCTGACTTAAATATCAGTATCTCAAATTCAATATTTTTACTCTTCGTGCTTACAGCATCATGCTCACAGTTTGAAGGATGAAAGCTGACATTATTCATTCACTTGGTAAAAACCAGAAAAATTTTCCTTGTTTTTCCATCAGATAAAGTGGAGGACCTGATGCATTTTGTAAGACTTGTCTCTTCTGCATCACAATAGAGCCAAAGTAATTTAGTTCTCTCTAAATAAAAGTGACTCTATACATTTAATAGATTTCTGGTTGATCTGATTTGGGGCAAAAGGTTACCGTGTGCTACTGGCTGGCAAGCTGAACTCTTGTTTACACTTCACTAGAATCTTGTTCAGAGGACATGGTTCAATTGAACTGAACTAAAGGGTTATGATCATGCATACTACAGGTACACTCCCTGACAGTAAAACAGAGGTGATCTTAAACTGTTTCTTCTGCAACTTCGACCTTAATATCGTGCAATAACATTCTGAATTTCTGTAAATCTCAAGAATTCATTATTATTCATACAAGACCTTCACATGGACTTTGAATCATTCAGTGTCTTTTAATATTAGCTCATGGTTTTAATTAAGATATGCACGATATACAAAATTTCACTAAGTGTCTTTCAAGGGGCTTTGATGATAATACAAAATGAGCAATGAAAAGGCTTTGCTTTTAATAACTCCAAAATTATATTATTCTGGGATATATTTCTAAGGCCTTATTCGTTTTGTGGGGGAGGGAAGGAAAAAGGTCTTTTAGTATTGTTAATTAAGATGAAGATTCTCATTAACTAAAGCAAATGTTAAATGGCCCACGGGAGTGCATAAATAATAGACTTACTAATAAACTGTAGTATATCGAAGCTGACAAAAATAACTTTAACAATGCTTTTGCAAATTTACTAATTACAATAGCTTCCAGCAGTGCCAGCTCAACCTGCAGAGAACTCAAACTACACTTGTTCTGTTTTCCGAAGTGCTTCAGAATAATTAACCTATTTTGAATCGAAGTTGCTCAACCTGCTTATTAAAATAAAAATACGCAAAATAGTTGTTAAAATATTGTGGACTCCTGGTGGCTATATAGTCCATAATTGAAATAGCTCATTCTTAAAAGGACAGTACTTCTGGAATTGAAATGCATTAATACACTTATATTTTATTCTAATTAAGTGTAGTGGTTAGTAAGTGCTTTACTCTTGAACGAAGATGATTTTGCTATTATGAAAGCTATCATGTGGGAAACAGTGGCACTTATGAGTAGTTCTAGTTTGGAATGACAGCTCTATAAAAAGTCAAGTGTTAGGCATGGATCTCCTTTACACAAGAAACTAAAGCATGGTACGTGTTTCATAGCTTTTTTTTGGAATGTAAAAATATATCATTATTGTGGGCTAACCCGGTAGGCAGCTGAGCCCCACACAGCCACTTGCTCACTCTCCCCACCCGCAGTGGGAAGGGGGAGAGAATCAGAAGGGTAAAAGTGAGAAAACTTGTGGGTTGAGATAAAGACGGTTTCTTGGGGAAAACAAATGCTGTGCATGCAAGCAAAGCAAAACAAGGAAGTAATTCACCACTTCCCATCATCAGACAGGTCTTCAGCCATCTCAGGGAAAAAGGGCTTCATCGTGGGTAATGGTCACTCGGGAAGACAAGTGTCCTAACTCCAAATGTCCCCCATTCCTACTTCTTGTCCCCAGGTTTTATTGCTGTGCATGTTGCCATATGATCTGGAATGTCCCTTGGGGCAGTTAGGGTCAGCTGTCCCAGATGTGCCTCCTCCCAAATTCTTGTGCACTCCTCAGCCTAATCATTGCCAGAAAAGTTCTTGACACTCTGTAAGCACTGTTCAGCAATAATGAAAACATTCTTGACTTATTATCACTGTTTTGGTCACAAATGCCAAACAGCATCCTATAAGCTTCTGTCAAGAAAATTAACTCCATGCCAAAAGCCAGTAAAACTATTAAAAAATCTTTTAACATTGAAAAGTCAACCAAGTTCCAACAGTCTTGAGAACACAGAAAATGGTAGAATCACAGTATAATTTTGTTTGAAAATATCTCTGTGAAGATTGTCTGGTTTAACCCCTTCGTCAAAGAAGGCTTTTTCCAGGAGAGTTTTCAAAACCTCCATGGACAAGAGTTTTCAGAGTCTCTTTTACAAACTTGATGCAGTGTTTACCACTCTCATCATGAACACTGTTTCAGCTTATGGATAAATGGATGGATTTTCTAGATGGATTTTCCTTTTTCACAACTTATGACTGTAGCCTCTTGGCTATGGCTTTGTACTCTGGGAAGAGCCTTTTCTATAGCTCACCATTACGAAGTTTAAACCAGCAATTAGATCACCCACATCCTTCTCATCTCCAGGTTGAAAAAATGTTATGTCTCTCATTCTTTCCTCATGTATCATGTTTTCCAGGCCCTTAACCACTTTAGTGCTACTCTATGACTCTTTCCAAGTTTGTCAATATCCCTCCGGTTCTGGCAGAGTATCAGAGGTCCACTTGCATTTCTTTCCTTCCTTCTACCTTCCTGTCTTCATTCTTACCTTGCAACTATGCATTAATTGTCTGTTTATGTCTGGTTGAGAGTACAGGAACAAGCTTCTCTTCGTATGAGGCTTACTGTCAGGGCAATAGAAAAACAAAGGGAGAGAAAATCCTTTTTTACTTATTTTCCTTATGTTGTTTTGAAACATAATCATCCGTAATCATCAGCTAGCTAACCTGCCTTTTTCAGCTTCCTATTATCAAATTAATAATCCAGTTGTGTCTCCCCATATCTCTTCCCAAACTTTAAAATAACATCTATTGCTGCAAACTTTCAGACATCTACCTACAAGATAAATAAGAAAGAACGAGAAGAGACATTTTTATTCTTTCTCTTTCCATATGATTAAAGTCAACTTGAACACTGTCTTCTGCAAACATGAAGTGATTTTCAGTACTTTATGTCTTTGATTCTTCTCACACTTTTCCTACATTGCGAAGAACTATCAAAACATGTCATTAATCTACTGTTCTTTGGTAGTTCAGTTTGTGTCTTACGTTTTTAGCATCAACAGGGCATAAACAGTCATGAACAGACACGCTCTGGAAATAAATACCCTCTCAGAACTGGCTGTGGTTCTCAACCATGCAAAGGTTCCTTTAATTTGTGTTGACACCATCCTGAAGGATCACTCCATTCTCTTGTAATTGATACATCTGTAAGGCTCAAATAAAAACTGTTGTACAAACAAAGGCATAGTATTACATAATGCAATTAATACATAAATAGTAACAAAAAATTTTCATTTAGTTGTATATTTGAGTATAATCTCCGATAGCTGAGGAATTAAGAAAAACTTAAGAATGCTGATGAAACCTAAGCTGAAATTTTGATGAAACATCTGAAATAACATTTCCAAGAACACATGACATTGGTCTACTACCACTTCCAATACGTGGACAAATTCTTTCACACAAAATTAGTAGGGAAAAGAGCTAGGCACATAGATTTTAGGTAAGATCACTTTTTATTTAATGTTTAACCTTGTGCAAGTAGTCTGATTGTTTATCCATAGCTTTGTTTTGTTAAAAAAAAAAAGTTTTAAAGATATTTTTAAGAGTTTAAAAACTATGGAACAGGAGATCAGAACTGGCTTATAAACTTCATGTTGAAATAAGTTCACTTCAATACTGGGATATTTCTTTACCTTATATTCCTTGAGGAATTCTATGTGTATTGGAAAATTGAAAACGCCAACCACCACAAAGAATGTAGAGTGCCTAGTTTGTGATTTTTTCCTAGTGAAAAAAAGGCCACCAACTCTTAGGCCACCAACTGATTCTCTATTGCTCTCTATACCTCTTACAACCCCAGTAAAAACCTTTACGTTAACAGGGAAGATTTGGCAGAGGAAAAGTATTTTTCTTTATGAACTTATAGGTGGTTACTTTCCCACTATAAGAAATAATAGTCATAATTGAAGCGTTCAGTTAAAAACAGATATAAATTTTGCTTTGGATACCCTGAAGCAGGAACTTTATCAGTCATTATTTTGAGAAATAAAAAAAAAAAAACAAAACACTTATTTAAGACCAACACATCCATTAAAGAGCACATCTGTTTCCAGCAAACCAATCAGACATACTTGCATTTCAAATGCATGGCTATATTTCAGTGAGACAGTAAAGAGAAACACACATGTGAGGAAAGCACATGGCTAAATATATTCTTGAAATGGATTGATTGTATTGGATGATCTCTCAAGGACCTACAATAACAAATGCCTTATTTCATTTTTACATTTTTAGAAAGAAAACATCACTTCATATAATTAATTTGCCTCTACTGCTTTAGTTGTCATTTGTCTTTGTTGATTGCTTTTTATTTTTGGTGAAGGAGGATGTAGAAACAGGATGAACATGTAAAGCTCAGTCATAGGTGTGGATACCCACATATTGAGTCATGCTGCATCATAATGTTTAGCCAGTGAGTATAGAAGGATTCAAATTTGCAGCATGTCATCACCATCAGGGAAAAACAGAAACAAACCAGAATGTCAACCACAAAGCAACTAGACACATTCCTTGGTATTATGCAAATTACAAATTAGCAATCAGTTTGCAACTATCATCTCAAACAGGTATCTGTAAGCCCCATTCTGTTGGTAACTCCACTATAGCTAGGTTAATTGCATCTGTGTGCTAACTTCATATCTACATCTAACTGGACTGACTGCAGTTGAATCAACAGCTGTCTCATCTTTTCCACTGAAAGCTGTCTATCTTTTCCATCTTTTTCATTTCCTTAACTGAGAGGAAACTCTAATCCACAAACTTCTAGCTTTGTCCGCCCAGTCAGTGTGTTTTTCAGTATGGGATCTGAATTAGACACTCAGATCTAATTCAAAAGGTCTGTCCTAGCCCTTTTTCTTAGCTCCAAACCCTTATACATCAGCAGTCACTGGCAGCCTGCATAAATAAGATTCACTTAGTACCCATTATGATAAGACAGGTTAGTCGTAAAATAGTGTGTTGCTGACTCTTGAAGCAGCAAAGAAAATAATTAATGTAAACTAAGCTGAAGAAGCACCTGCTGTGTGTGTTTTGAAAGTGGTCTTTTCCAGGCAATTAATTTACTTGCCCAAAATGTAAATATCTGAGAGGGTAAGCATATCAGCATATAAAAACACTTAAAGTTCTAACTGCTGCTTTTTCTGTCAAATGTTGAAGCATGCTGAGGCACATTCCCAGATGGAGTAAACTCTATCTACTTCACTGACTTAAACTGATAGTTTCTTCATTCAATATGTGGCTAATTTGGTTTTCCTTATATAGGTTGTAAGTCAGAATAAAGAAACACAAGTAAATGTATATTCCTGTACATAGGAATAGGAGCTGAGGAATTTACCAAAACTACATCTTGTTACCTTTCTCTATCACTATATGGACACAAAGTGTCAGAGAGTGTGGATAACTCTGTGTATCCCTTTTCTTTGCCTTCAGAACCAGAGCATTCTGTGAAAGTGGAACACAGGGAGAGTTGGTAGGTCACTTACTCCACCCTCCTGTCAGGACAAGAGCTGTGATCACTACAAATTTCCAAGAAGTGTTTTATCTAACAGGATAAAAACTGGCAATGCTGGAAGCTCCATTGTGCCAGAAGAAATCTAGGGAAGTGACTAATGTATCAGTGAAACAACAAAAGCACTGCACAAGGAGGTTTTACTGTGAAATCAATGTAAGAAGAATACACTGACCAGAGGACTATCAATCAGGGTGCAAATCAATCCATGATTTAATGACACTGAATGCAGTGCAAAACAGCAGGGGATTGCATCTGTATCTTGCAGGTATAAATTTCATTTAAACACAACAAAATCAACCAACCAACCAACCAAAAACCAAGGTAAGATGATGCTGTCATATTTAACATTTCATTTTCAGAATATCAGTTTATTTTGTTTCTCCAATAATCGTGTCTACATAGGTAATTTAAAGCATCCCATCATGTCAACACACAAAGACACCTGCATGTCTTGCAAAGGGCAATCCCCTCCAGGGGTTTGGCTACCAGGGCTGATGGACAGGGCACCCCTGGCCCACAGCTCCAGCAGCTACTCCTGGACAAGGCTCTGCCACAGAGGCTTTCCCACAGCCTAAGTTGGGCTTGGGCTGCCCTGGGATCCCTGGGCTGCCCTGCTCCTGTCTGGGGCAGAGAGATGGGCCCAGTCACCCAGGCTCTGCCATCACACACGCGGAGGAGGCCCCGGCACTGCTGGCGCCCAGCACTAGGGAGCTGCCGATCCCCCCAGTGCCCAGAGACACCACTGTTGATAAACCACAGGGTTGTATTTTCAGATTGCAGAGTTCCCCACTGAGTTACGTGTACTACCACAGCAGTGTTTGCCTTGCAATTAAAATGACATAAGTACTGACTAAGGACACCAAAAGCAAAGTCCCAGGGAAGCAAATGAAAGCAAGCTTAAATAACCTTTAATACCAGCTCTTGGGCAAAAAGCATTTCAATTTGTTTTACATCTCAGCTCTCCAACCTGCTATGAGAACCTGTCCTATACCAAACATACAAGAGGGAGTCACACAGTCTTTTTAGCTTGAGATTCAAGTGGAAAAATCTATCTTTGAAAGAGCTTTTTGATATTTGATAATTTATTTCTCAACTACAGTCTTTAGTCGCCTTCCTTCCCTGATACTGTCTTGCTGCAAATCTTGTACTTACACAAAGTAGTCTGTATAAGGAACTTAAAAAATGATGTTTTCATTAAATATGTTTGTATGGAACAATCAAATTTTCCTTTAGCTTCGGTAAGATGCAGGAAGAAGCAATGGTATAGATTTAGATAAGATTATCTCAGCCTGTTCAGAATACAGCTAACAGTTTTCAGCGTAACAAAATAACAGTTTGCAGGAGCATGTCATCAAGATGCTCCAGGTTAGAACAAGTTAGGATCAGAAGTTCCCATAAACAGCTGAAAGGCTTTTATCAGAAATGCTGATTAGAAGGAAGATGCTGAAGAGGGGTTATATGAGATATTCTTATGACCTGATTATTTCTTCCTCTTCTTCTGTACATGATTTACATCATTAAAACCATTAACAGGGTCTTTTCAGTATCTGTGATCCATCTAAAGCCCTTCCTTAGTCTCTCCTGCTGACTAGATAATTCAGACTTTCTCTGTTCTTCATAAACAAATTTCTAAAAGCTACCCCCATGGGGAATCGTCTGATCACTAATTTGTCCACTGCCTTTGAAGCTACCGGTAGGGCTCTAAACAAGATGAAACATACAGAGTGGTGCTGTGGCCTTGGCCTTTTTTATCCTATACCTTACTGGTAAGAACAAATCTTTTTGTGTTCAAAGGAGCTGAAATCTGCATTTACTGTCTTTCAGGAGACTGCCTTACCTACCAGACTCCAGGTTCTTTCAAATATTGTTGTCCCACTTGTTTCATCCACTTACTCTGTCACAGCAGAATTGAATACTCTTTAGACAGAGAATGAAGGTTTATATATCAGGAATGCCTTTGCAGATGAATGAATGGACATTCGCACATCTACTGACAGCTTTGAAGTTTCATATACCTGTAGTAAGTGAAGTCTTCTCTGTGCAGTTTAATTGTATGGCAGCTTTAACCTTCTCCAGAATTCACCATGTTGAAGCAAACATCTGCTGTACATATAACACATCAGGAGAACTCTGTTGTTAATCTGATGTCTCAAAGTTCATAATGGGCTGAGTTACCAATTTTTTTCACAGCATATGATAAATGAAGTGAAACACATGCAACAGCGGTACAAAACAACCTTAAATCACATGTAATAATAATAATAACAG
Organism: Aleadryas rufinucha; assembly: GCA_013397815.1. NCBI lineage: Eukaryota > Metazoa > Chordata > Aves > Passeriformes > Aleadryas > Aleadryas rufinucha. Next base: position 93,767 of record VZTH01001651.1, read on the forward strand.
CAACAACAATTATACTAACAATAATTATTATTATTTATGACTATTGTCAGTAGTATTATACTTCATCCTTGCTTCTAAAGCTGAGGCACCCTTATTAAAGTGCATTACCAGAAAACAGAAGGCCAATATAGGGCTTTGTTAGTGGTGTGATTCATTTACTCTCTACCTTTACTGCCTATTCCCAAAGGTACCTTACAGAAAGGAAAATTTGCAAACATAGAAAATTAGGAAAAGTATAAAATTCCACTGTAGAGAATATTCCAGAAGGTACTCTACTGCTTTTCTGCCTACCAATCATCACGTGCAAAATCACAGATGACGAAAGCATTGAAATTGCCAGCAATTTATTATTACCTTGGTTTTTAAAACAAAACCATTATCTTCAAAGCTTGTGCAAATATGCAAACCAGCCTGTAGGCTTGACTGTGATCTTTCAGTTCCCTGTGAGTGCATACTCATGCGCAATGAGAATCAGATTATCATGGATCCCAGCTATGCCTAAAGGAGTGTTCAATGCTGGGAGCAATTAAAAAGAACTTTTCTGTTCCTCAGTACTGTCATCCCACACATTGACAAGTCTTTGAAAGCAAAAGCTAAAACTCCTCACACATAATTAGCTAGAACAAACTGATGAAAGAATTAAATATAAAGTGTTCTGCTCAAAGACATGATCATCAATCCATAGTTCATTCCATCACCACTGATTTGAAAATGCAGAAAGATAGGCAAATTATCCCATTCTCCCACAAAGCCCTTAAGGGGAAGAGAAAATGGTCTCAGACCCTTCTTAATCCTTTTTTTTTAATTTCTATTTTATTTTTGATCTGGTTATCTTAGCTTGATTAGTGCAGTCCCAATTACACTATACAGATATAAAAGGTCTTCTAAGGCTTAATGATATTGTTCTGAGAAATACAATAAAGCATTTAACCAATCATTTGAGATGTGCTGACCTTTCATATGGTAAACAATTTTAGGTGTCTAAACATCCCAATTTGTGCTCTGATTTATGACAGCCAATAATGAAAACTTTTTGATCAGATCCCTGACTTACAAAACTTGTTTATTGTTTCTCTTAATAAAGTAAAACTATTAGTTCAGCAGCACAGTTGAATGTTGAGATGTAACCTCTGCCTAGTTTTATTCAATGTGCTGTTTGCCATTTTCTCCAATGATGTGAGAATTTTACCTCTCTGCTTTAACTTCTCAGCTAAAAATTAAGACACAAACTGAAACAGAAGGTGAATGTGAATAAAACTTTATGTGCAAGTTTTTCATAATTTTGCCTCACTTATGCCAAATATAATGAGACTGGACCAGATTCTGTTTGTTGTTTCATCAACAAAGCTAAACCAGCAAATTCCAAAGACTGAAGAAGGGTAATTGGAGGTACATTTTGTCCCTAAATGCTTCTGTAGCTAATCTGTCAGTAGAAACCTGCATAATTTTCCAATAAATATGCAAGATGAGCAGCACTGGCTGGATGAATTATAAAAACAGAAGTGACACCCTCCAAAATCAGCTTGTTTTCATCTGCTGCACACCTGTAGCAAGAACATTTACAATGTAGGTGGTGTATTCTGGTGAAGTGAAAAAAAAATCAGTAGCTAATTTCTAATCCTGAAAGCATGTTTTCTCTTTTCAGGGTATATATTCAGTTTCTAGAAGTTTGTAATTATTTTAGCATGAGATATTTCTCTTTCATTTAAAATAAAAAGTCTTAGATAGCTTAAAAAAAAAAAAAAAAAGATAAAACCTCACAAGATGAAGCTCATAACTCATGCTTTTGGGGAAGGTACCTGAGATCACACCAAGCACAATTAATGTAAACATATATTAATTGTCTCCATAGACTGTGCAGGGACACAGGGTTCTTAATTCTTGATAGTGAATTTTAGACTGCAATCTGAAGGACAGATACTACCACATGCGTGTCAACTTCTGTATTATTGTCTGGTGCCCACAGAATATGAGAAGTTTTTTTTTTTCAGACCACAAAGACCCATAAAGATTTCCTATTGCCTCTCATAGAACCAAGTTTGTCTCCTTATTTCCCCCTCTCTCTTTATAATGAATAAATGAAAATCTTAAGTTAGAATTTACCAGAATGTTCCACAGAAACAGCTGACAACCTTGGTTGCCCCTCAGGTATGACACTTATTTCCACCACTGCAACACTATTTCTACTTTCAGGGAGAAAAGAACACCATAAACAGATTTCTGAAATTAGGAAGACACACCAGTTGCAGGCCAGAAACACACCTAGAGAGAGGATAACCATTCATACATTTTCTTAGTTCCCTGTATGAATTTCACACAGGATGTTTGTTTCCTTATCAGGACACAGGTCAGAACTATGCAGAGCAGAGACTGGCTGGGCTGCAGCAAGAAATCAGCTTGATTTTCCATTGTTAAGATATTGTGGTGACAGGTATTCTGCAAAAATCCATTTAAAGAAATGGAAGGAAAATAGAACAGATGATTACTCTCTTTTCTGAGTAGGAATATACTGTACCTCATCCTGTCACTTCCATTTGGCAGGTACTCTCAACAGACCAATCCACAGATTACTTTCTTTAGCAATCTACCAGAGTTCAATAGGTTATTTAACATGACTTTTTTCTCATTCATTTTGCTTAGGGAAAGATCCTACCATCCAATTTTGGCAAACAAAGAATCCCTTTTCCCTTTTCCCTTTTTAAAAAAAATTAAAAATCCATCAGTGCAGCCCAAGTAGGAACACAATCCCTTTGATATAAATACCAAAACTATAATGCTGAAAATATATCAAAAACTTTTGACCGCTCATCTCTATCAAACTCTGTCCCAGAAGAGAGATATTTGGTAAAGAGTCTCCTTGAGGTTACACCAGTGCACTTTAATTAAAAATCTAATGAAATAATGTTCTATCAAATTATGTTGGACTGAAACTTACAGTATGTGCCAATTATAAAAAGTTAATTGCAATTTCAAAATTAAATCAAAGTATATTGAATTTTTTTGACAAAATAATAAATATAGCTGCTTGTTTATGACTTTTTATAATTACAATTATAATTAATTATTATAGAGGAATCAATAGCCTGTTGAAGAATTCTGAAATATTAAAGCTATCAGAGACATTTTGAAATCACGTAAATAAAATTGTGATGACATCAGGTCATGCAAGGAATTTATTAGCACACAAGATAGAAGATCCATTGTAAATACACTAAGAGTTTGCTTTGAAGACAATGTAATTATATAATGGTTTGGTTTGGAAGAGACTTTTGACTGTTATGTAGTTCCAAACCCCCTGCCACAGGCAGGGGTATCTTCCACTAGACCAAGTTGCTCAAAGCCCCATCCAACCTGGCCTTGAACACTTCCAAGGATGAAACATCCACAACTTCTCTGGGCAACCCATGCCACTATCTGACCATCCTCAGAGTGAAGAATTTCTTTCTAATATCTAATCTAAACCAACCTTCTTTCAATTTAAAGCCATTCCCTCTTGTCCACTACAGGCCCTCATAAAAAGTCCCTCTCCAGCTTTCTCATAGGCTCCCTTCAGGTACTGGAAGGCACTATAGGGTGACCCCAGGGCCTTCTCTTCTCCAGGCTGAGCAACCACATCTCTGTCAGCCTTTCCTCATAGGAGAGGTACTATATCTCCCTAATCATCTTCACAGCCTATGGCAGGGCGTATCACTCCTCTCCCCACCACGGGTGGCTGGTGCAGATAGGAGAGATAACCCAGGTGGGCAAGGCCCAGTGGGTATCATCTCCTGGTGCCGAAAAGTCTGCCAGCCTAACAGATGTGGGAAGAGATAAAAAAACATAGGTGACCAAAAGGCCTGTTTTTACACTATAAAAGTACTACAGTTTATCACAGAGGCAGAAGTCTCTTACACACTCCCTGGGAACATGCGAGACGATTTCATTCCAAAGCTTGGACACAACTTTGTGGCTACATTTCTGGAAGTTGAGGGAAAGGATTTTGATGTGTGCCTCTTCAACAATTTGGTGGTAAGAAACATCGGATCCTAAGTTACACTATTTCTTAGCTAGCTGTAAATTTCATGGTACCTTTAACCCCGCCAGTATAATACTAGTATTCCCTTTTGTGTTACTTCTGTGTAGTAATAGTCTGTTTTAAGTCTTATGTCTGTTAGTTTTGTGTCTATTAATAAATAATTCGTTCTATAATAGACTGAATCAGCCATTATTAAAGAACTTACGAATGAGAGTAGGTCTTGGNAAGAACTTATGAAGGAGAGTAGGTCTTGGGGTGCTGGCCACCTCAGTAACGCGACTGCCTGCTGCCAGAGGCCTGGGCAACAGACAGGGACTTATTTAAACCCACATCATCCATTCATAACACAGCCCTCCTCTGGACTCACTCCAACAGGTCCATTTATTTCCTGTGCTGGGGACCTCAGAGCTAGAAGCAGTACTACAGGTGGGATATCACAAGAGCAGGTTTAAAGGACAGAATCACCTCCCATGACCTGCTAGCTATGCTCCTTTTGATGTAGCCCAGAATACAGTTGGCTTTCTGGGTTTTCTGCAAGTACACACTGCTGGCTCACATTCAGCTTCTTGCCCACCAATACCCCAAGTCCTTCCCTTCAAGGCTGTTCTCAATTCATTCTCCATCCAGCCTTATTTGTGATTGGGATTGCCATAACCTATGTGCAGGACTTTGCACTTGGCCTTGTTGAACTTCATGAACACAGCCCCACCTCTCCAGCCTATCAAGGTCCTTCTGATAGCATCCCTTCCCTCCAGCCATTGACATCATCATACAGCTTGGTGTCATCAGTGAACTTGCTGAGCATGCTTTTAATCCCACTGTTCTTGTCACTCACAAAGTTGTTGAACAGAACCAGTCTGGTTATGTTTCCTCTTTTTCAGTAAATGGGAACTTCACTGAACTGTCACAGCTTCTCAAATATGATAGTGACCTAACAGCTTCCTCTGCCAGCTCCCTCAGGACCCATGAATACATCTCATCATGTCCCATGGACATGTGCACCTTCAGGTTTCTTAGATGGATCTTCTCCTACAATAGGCAGTTTTTCCTTCTCCCAGTTCCTGCCTTTGCTTTTTGCAGCTCACATGTGTGTCTGGAGCACTTGAAGAGTTTAGCAAAAAAAACCTCTGAGTACCTCAGATTTCTTTATATCCTGGGTAACCATGAATCTTCTGTCCTTCCTTCCAGAAAAGACCCACTTCTTCTCTAGGCTTTCTTTTATGACCAATGCACCTAAAGAAGGTTTTCTTTTTGCTCTTAACATCACTGTCCAGGTTTAATTCTATCAAGACTTTAGCTTTCCTAACATTACTCCTGGCTGCTCAGACAATTTCTCTGTAATCCTCAGGCTATCTGTACTCACTTCCACTCTCTATAGGTTTCCTTGTAATGTTAGAGTTTGTCCAGGAACTCCTTGGTCATCCCTACAGGACTTCTGTCATTTTTGTCTGGCCTCCTCTTTGTTGGGATGCCTCACTCCTGATGATCCTTGAATATGACCCAGATTTCTTGGGCCTCTCTTCCCCTACAGGGTTTTATCCCTTCAACTACCAAGCACATTCTCGATGAGGCCAAAGTCTGCTCTTCTGAAGATCAGGTTAGCAAACTTTCTGTGCACTCTCCTCACAGCCTTAAGAATCTTGAACTCCAATGTTCCATAGTCACTGCAGTCAAGGTTGCTTCTGAGCTTCACATTCCCCATCAGTCCACCCCTGTTGGCAAGAGCAGGGTCTATCACAGCATCTCTCTTAATTGGTTCTTCTATCACTTGGAGAAAGAAGTTATCATCAAACATTCCAAGAACTGTATGATTTGCTTATTCCCTGCTGTGTTATCCCTCCAACAAATAATTGGAGTAGTTGAAGTCACACATGAGGACCAGGGTGTGTAAACATGAGGCTGCTTCTGTCTGCCTATAGAGGGTCTCATCAGCTCAGCTTTCTGGTCAGGCAGCAAGTAACAGCCTCCCACTACAATGTCAGCTGTTCCTTCTCTCCCTTTAATCCTGACCCATAAACTCTCAGTCAGCTCCTCATCAGTCCTCAGGGGAATCTCAATGGACTCCAGCTGCTCATTGACAAAGATAATATTCCCTGATCATATTCCCTGCCTGTCCTTCCTAAAGAGCCTGTATCCTTCCATTACAACACTAGTGACAGAAGGCATCCCTCTGCATCTTCATGATGCCAATAAGATCATAGCCCTGCAGATGTGTGCACATAAACTCTCCTTGTTTATTCCCCATACTACATGTGTTTGCTTAGAGGCATTTAAGTTGGGTCCCTGATATACTGGCTCAAGGGGCAGGAATTCCTTTGTGTTGCTCTCCAGGATCTCTTCTGCTGAGCTGTAAACCACCTCTAGGCTCTTGGCATCTCTTCCTTGCCCTGGCATCAAATTGGTGGGAGTGGGATGGATTGAGGTTCCAATCCCCCAATAACTTTAGTGTAAAGTCCTCTTCATCAGCTTGACAGGCCTAAGACTGAAGATTCTCTTCCCCTCCTCTTACAGATGGACCCCATCAGCTCCCAGTAGATCACGTTCCCCAAAGTGAATTCCATGGTCTAAGCAGCTGAACCCCTGCCTTGTGGCACCAGTCCTGTAACCATCTGTTCGTCTGCCAGATTCAGCTATCCCTTTCAAGCCTTTTTCTTTTGACCAGGAGGATTGATGAAAATCTACCAGCACTCCAGAGACCCTTACCACCATTCTCAGGGTTCTGAAATCCTTCTTGATACACCTGGAATATACCTACTATGAAAGGTATTGTAAAGAGAGTTAACACTAGCCCAGTTGAAGCCAGTAAATTACTGTAGTGCAAAAGAAATTACTTAAACACTGTAACTCTACTGCTGAGTACATTTCTTCTGCTTTTTAGGGGGGATAAAATTCTTCTTCAGAAAATTCTTTTGTAATTATATTGTATAAATTTAACTTACAGTCTTTCTTCCTCTCCCTTTATCCCTTATCCCAAATGTACCTCTTCAGGTAGGAAACATTGTGAAGTATGGCTGTAAATTTCAGATACTTTAACATTAAAGACACCTTTGTGCTTATCAGTCAGCACCTTTCCTTCAACGCCATGACTCTGGCAGATAGATGTATGGTAGGACATCTGTCCTGCTGTCGTGTTAATCTGATGAGAAGGATCCTGCTGGGAGCTGTGGTAATTACAGTGGGATAGCTCATCTCTTCCTGAACTCTCTCCCTGCCTTCATTTTTCTTAATAGCAACAGAGATACTAATAAAAACAAATGTTAATTATGTCAGTTTATCATGTTCCTCTTTCTTGACAAGTTAGTTTAATGACAACAATCCATGTGCAAGAATTCCACGGGCAACTTCTCCTGTTCAACCATTTCCTCCATTCCTTGATGTAACTACCTTGAATATTTTTTTTATGATAACATAAATGTGAAAACAAGCATAAGATTTTCACAGGTGTCTTGTTTGCTGAAATTCAGAGAGTTGTCTACTGAACTTACTGTGTCTTTTACAAACTTTCACATGGTATTTATAATTTCTAAATATTTTTAGAGACCAGTTTAGCAATGAGGTTTTAAGAAGCACAAGTCAGAAACTCAGATACTCACATATTGTCTTAGATCTCTACCTAGGTGAAGAGGTTGATGCAATTTGCACATCAAGGAGGAAGAGAAATTTTAATCTAGGGTAAGACCACACTAATGTAAACTATCCATTCAAGTCTTTTCTAACAGCTTGTGTAAATTTTCTGTGCTGGATTNCAGCCCAAGCTTCTTCCAGGGCTGCAGATCAAACCCATCATCAACTGCAGAATTTTTTTGCTTCTCTGTTTCCTACAAGTTTGCAATTTAATTTTTACTCAGATTCCCTAACAAGCATGTTGCATAAGTGTAAGACAGCATAAATAATTCTCACTTATATCTTATTAATCATTACTTGTGATACAGCTATACATTAATAATAATAATAATGAATATTTAGTTATGTCTTTCTCTTATTTAATTTAGATTTCCAGGCTTTTACTTCTCACACAACTATAAATTTGATAATCAAAATTATTCTGTTATGTTAATTCTTGTAAATAAAATTAATGACAAAAGTCCACTCATTTGTTTCAGAATGTCTGTTTAGCAGTACTAAAGTAACCAAGCTTATGAGGAACATTTAGAGCACTCAGTTCAAATATCTGAAATAATAGCATTCAAATAATAAACACAAGATCATAAACTTTATCACTCTGCATGTTAATTCTTATAGTGGTGAAAGTGATGATACCTGTGAGCAAAGAGGTATAACAATAGATTGTGACCTTTGTCTGCACTTGTGAAATGCTTGGTAGAAAAGGATGAACTTTTTTAGAAACAAGTATCCTGGATCGTTGTTTCACAGTTGTAGCTAAATAAAAAGCAACAAGGAAAGAAAACCTGAAAGCCTATAAAATATATTTTACGTTATGTCATCTGGACTTTTCTTAATCACAACAGATTCCAGTGATCCTACCTGATTATTTAATCTATCTTTTCACCTGCGCATTTAATATACAGATTTTTATCAGTATATCTGTCAACTTTGTGTACATATTTGCCAGGGAAAACAAATATCATATTGAAATGGAAAATCATTGTAGGCAGTCTGAGTTACCAAAATTGAAATCCTAAGGAATGATCATAAACAAAAGTCTCAAAACTGTTATACCTTTCTATTAGTGGCACAGTATAATCACAGTATCTTCTTGAGTGTTTTCGGTTCTGTAATTATATATGTAGAAAGATATTTATATTTAATAAAAAATGTGAAAACATGACACACAATATATTTACGATACAAAATTAAGAGATTTATCTTTCCAGAAATTCTAGAATTAAATTATCTTGAACCTGGTGAGTAAAGGTAACAACATTAAGATCTAGTCAAACTTTGTCTTGTATGAATCACGATTTTTGAATTAGTCTTGAGATCTCAGCCGATTATCCTGTGAACTTTCCGTTCTCAGAAATGTTCAGCATTAGCATGGATGCTGAGAACTGAGAATGAAGGATACAGACAACAGAACGGATGGAAAGGCAGACAAATGGACATTTATATCTTTATATAGGAAGATAATGTATAAATGGTGCTCTTTAACACACAAAAATATGAATAGGTGTGTAGAAATCAGTGATTATCTACTTTTTCATTGTAACTTAACAAGTACATTTTTTAAAAATGTAAATCTAAAAGATAGACACTAACTCAACTTCAAATCAAACAGATTTTTATGACAGGTCAACCTTCAGTCATTTTCAGATTAAGCTAAATTTGCAGTCAGGTTGTTCTAATTTTTTCCTCAAATTAAGTGATATTCAACTACACAGCTGAGCTCAGCCCACAGAAAAATGTAATTTTGCCATTGAAGAAAATAATCTGAATACACCAATCATTAATTGCTATGCGTTATAGGGCATACAGGTTTCAGAAAGTCTAAAGAGTTTGAGACTAAGTGTCACTTACCAAATAATCTAAAATTCTTTGAGAGCAAATAGGATTGGGCTCCTTAATGACTTGGGCCCTTTTGAAAATGGAACTTCTTGCAACCATTCTGATAGAATTTCTGTGACATTTCTGTCAGGGTCAAATTTCATGCTTGAGGTTTAACCTTCATTACTGCACTTTCATGTCTGCAGGATACCACTCATATAAAAGACATTATATCAGTCTAAAACTAGTATGTTGAATTAAGCATTTAGTCTCCAACTGTGCATTTTTTTTTTTTTTGTTCCTTGCTTTTTAGCGTAGACTTTATTTGCATACCAATTGGGATATTCACATCTTCAATCTTAGGCTATTCGCTTCATACTTTTTTCGCTTTTGTTCTTTTCTCTGGTGTCTGCCTTTTTCATTGGCTCCAAACCTGCAGCTCTCTAGTGGCAGACTTGACCCAGTAATGGGGATGTTGTGGTGGACTGACCTTGGCTGGAGGCTAGGTACCCAATAAGCCACTCTATCACTCCTCCTCAACAGGAGCATGGGAGAAAAAAATTGACAAAAAGCTCAAGGGTTGACACAAGGACAGACTGATAGTTCATCAATTATTACCATGGGAAAACAGATTTAAATTTGGGAAAATTAGTTTGATCTATTACCAATCAAATCAGAGTAAGATAAGTTTCTCAAACAAAGACAAATCTTAAAACACCTGTTCCCTACCTCTCACTTTTTTCTGGGTTCAACTTCATTCTCTATTTCTTTGCCTACTCACTGTGAGTGGGACAGAGAGATGGGCAATGAGGACTGTGGTCAGTCCATCATGAGTTGTTTCTGCCACGCTACCTCATCACTCTTTTCCCATGCTCTACTGACGAGTTCCTCCCATGGGAGACAGTCCTCCATGAACTTCAACATAGGTCCTTACGATGGGCTAGAGCTCTTCACAAACTGCTCCAGCATGGATCTCTTTCACATGGTGCAGTCCTCCAGGAATGGACTGTTCCAGCATATACCACCCATGGAATCATCTGTTCTGCCAGGACCCTGCTTCAGCACAGATTCTTCATGGGATTACAACTTCCCTCAGGCATATCCACTTACCTGACCATGGTGCTCTATGGGCTGCAGGGGCACAGCTGCCTCAGCATGGTCTTCACCACAGTCTGCACAGGAATCTCTGACATCTGGAGCTCCTCTGGCCCCTCTTTCTTCACAGACCTTGGTGTCTGCACAAGTTATGTCTCTCACATATTCTCACTCCTCTCTGCCAGCTACTGTTGTGCAGCAGGTTTTTTCCCCTCCTTAAATATGTTATCACAGAAGTGCTACCACCATTACCACTCTTTCTAGTTGAGTATACTTTCCTGTAAGTCCTGACTGGGTAATTTGTACTGCACCTTGGTCACGGAGATTCCTTGAAGCTTTTTTTGTTGCCCACGGCAAATAAAGAAGCTGCTTCAGTAATCAGAGGGAGAAAATCTTTTTTACTACTGAAGACCCCAGAGCAAACTGGCCAGTTAAGTTTTGAAATGAAGGGTTGAAAAGATGAACTATGCATTTCTCTTAACATAGAAATAAATCCAGACAATTTAAAGAACATGATAAGCAGGAGGGAATGTGATAGGGTAGACAAAAAAGACCTTGGCTGAATGGAAATGCTTATTTCAGAATATCATTTAGGAGTTTATGAACGCTGCTGGAGTAGGGAACCATGGGGAAGAAAACTACTGAATAAACAGTGTTGCCCTAATACCTTCAATGAATAGCAAGAAAAAGCACCAGAGCCCCGAAAGCTCCAAGAGAACCTAAAGCCTCCACAACATAGTTTAACACTTATGAAAGCTCCCTTTGCCTTTGTTTGCCTATTCATAGGACACATCGAGTTAGTACACCCTGCAGCTCTTGATAATGAACTTACTTACCCTTTAGGTGACTGATGACTCAGTCTTCGATTCTTATTTGTGGTTTGAAACATTATGGTAAGTCAAAAGGGTTATTTGCCTTCACTCTATGGATTCTTATATCCTCTTTAACAACTATTTAGTGAGTAGAACAAAATTATCCCTTCTATCAGATAGCCTGATTGGCAAATTGCAGGAATCCTCATCTGGTGTGTAACATAACTTTGTTTTCTTTGACTGATCTGTATCAACATTGCCTAGCATTATTATAAGGTAGTGATGAAATCTTATAAAATAAATCTTTTTATCTGAATGGTGGTGAGAGGAGTGAGAGGAGCTAATATAGAAAGCTGTATTCTTCTAATTTAGTGGAAGATATATATGGTAATTGAAGACCTGGACTTACCATTAAAATAAAACACATTCACAGCATAATCCTACAATAAGCCTGGTTTCTGTAAAGTATTTTACCAGTACAGTTATGGAAAACTGAATGCTTATTTGATAACAAAGAAAGTTTTGAAAAAGGTCTTTCCTGGACTAATACTGAGTTTTGCTTGGGTATATGAGGTTGACATACAATAATCCACATTGTAGCTTTGGAAGCATCCCTGCACTTTTCTCCTATTCACTAAAAAATGAAATGGTTGTCCACTTCCAAGGTCGTGCTTAATATCAAGGAACAATAAATTAATTAATGTAAAAATCATGCAAACATAAATATTTGTCTTCAACCCAGTGATCCCTTTCATGACATGAAGAACAGAATTTTTCTTACAATCCAGTCTTCTACAGAAATATGCACAATTCAGGAAAAGGTTTTATCAATTCATAGGATCCAACATCTTCTGAATTGAAAATGTGTGCAAATGACAGTATGCTCTGCAATTTCCCTTACAATTTGGATAATATTAGTAAGAGGATGTAGGCTGAGTTAAGTATCATCACTGTTCTCTTTACAAGTAAAAAAGTCTTTCACAGTGCAAATCTTCTACAACTGAATTATTTTTGTTCACATCAGTCAACATTTCTGTCATAAAAATGGTTTCATATGATCTTTATGACCATTAGGTTTACTTCATTCTCCGAAGTATATTCTGGTTGAAAATGTTTGCTGGTTTGTTGCCTATTTTTTTTTTAATTTAAAAATAATAAACAGAGACATCTCATTTTAATTTGTTTTTACTTTTCAGAATGTGTAAAGCAGAAACATATCACTCATTTCCAGAAATTTCTTTTTGGTTTAACTAATGGACAAGAATTCTGCAAAAAAATTTTGATCTGAGTCTTATTTAGTGTGCAGTATTAGTACACATAGTGATACGAATGAATCTAGGCAAGATCTGTCCCAGATATCTATCCCTAACTCACAAGGTAGGGACAAAAAAACCCTTATATTCTAAGAGTAAGACGAAATTTGTTGGTTTACAAACAAACAAACAAATTTGTTGCTAATGCTGTTAATAATTATTAAATGTTACAATATTGTTTAAAAATGAAAATTGTTGGGTTTTGATCAACAAATAGTTTTTTAGACAGTCCAGATCTCCCTGAAACCAATAGTGTTTATATATATTACTTTCTATATAATTAATTCTCTTCATGATCCCAGTCAAAGGAAATCTTGAGCATGATAGATTTTATTGTATTACTAATATATTAACGTAAATCATACAGACCTTTAGGACCTTCATCAGCCACAATTAAAAAACATGAAAATCTAGACTTTTAGAGTCAAACTGAATTTCTTGCAGAAGATTTTAAGTGTTACACACTTATGAATCATTTATCTTAAAGAACTACTGAATCATCCACCGTGTGAAACCTTGACTGCAGCATGGAAACATGTTTAGTTGAAAAGAAGGTGATGTTTTACAAAATGTATGCTCAAATGCTACCCAAGATAATTACACTTGCCTTGCTTCTTCCATTCCATCAAGCATATTTTTCTTATTTTAATTTTTTTAAAATTGTTCCTGTTTCAAGCATCAAAGATCCCCTGTACTTTCAAACTGCAGAATGAAGGCTCATTCTTTCTCTGTGCTCTTTGTCTAATCTTACATGGTGCTGGTTTTAATAGGCTTGTAACACATATTTCGAGGTACTGGGGGAAAATCAAAGAGCTTGCATGTTCATATATATAGATGGATAATTAAAGATGAGAGGACAGCCAGTAAAATTTCTGTAATTTAGAACTGTACAAGATGATTTATGCAAACAGATATTGTTATTACAATAAGTGTCAACAGTGTAGAATTATTGTAAATTATTATTTATCTGTGACTGGAACAGCTGAAATATTTTGCAATAAACATAAATAATGCTTCCATTAAAATAAAGAAACACAGCTCTCGGAAAATCTTTCCAGTAAGATAAATTTTATAACATCTTTCCATAATGGGGACCTTGACTAGGCCTCCACACAGCTAAATAATAGTAGGCACACACAGGACCTCAAGTTTCCTGGAACAGTTGTTTCAGATCTGGAAATACATTATATATTATATATATTATATTTTTTATATATACATATTTAAAAAAAATATATATAAATAAAATATATTGCATGTAATGCATTATGTATTATATATTATACCTATTTTAGAATATGATATCAAGGTGTGACTTCCACTAATTGCTATACCAAAACACCCTGGCCCTACCTGAAACCGCTATCTGATAAATATAAAGTCCTAAAAAAGCACATCTGCTCTCTGAAAGTATAGAAAGTCAGGAATTAAATTTGAACACTGGCCCTCACTCAACTACATTTTAGTTTTCTGTCTGGGCCAGTTGTGAATGAGTCTCCTGTAAGACTAAAGATGATTGGAGTTTGGAGCATACCATACTTTGGAAAGTCTTGCTCCAAAAGCTCTGTATGCAGGACTGCATTAGTTTTGTATTCCTTCACTTTATGGTCTTTTGGCACTTTCTGGCACCATCCCTCTCACCCTCCCTGATATAATACCCTTTATAGGAACATACTATAAAGGTCTTTTCAGGTCCATTCTATAAAACACGATTCTGATGGACTAAACACAGCCCTTAAATTATTTCAGACGAGTTAAAATGAAAAATAAAAAGAACAGAAGGCCACGAAAACATGTCATATATGTGTCAATGGTACAAGAATGGCCTACAACATCCATTGAAGATTCACAGCTAAAATTATCTGTTGAGGAAGTGCTGTCTAGTCTAGAAGGAGTCAGGTGAGAAGGAGTCAGGTGGATGTTAACCTGTCTGTGACAACTGGCCTTAGGGCCATTGCTGCCTTTTATTCAGCCACAGAATACTTGGATTCATATATACTAAACTTTTCTAGTGGTGCTAATGAAGAGTAAAATGTAAACAGAAAATTATACTTACGTATGGTAGTGATATGAAAAGGATCTATTTGAAGAAGTTGAAGAATCTAGTAACTTCTGGACTGTTTAATTTATATAGGAAAACAGAATTTTTTCCTTCTTGATTTAAAAAATAAATACTTAGTCTAAAAAAAATCAAATTGTGTAAAATTGTCAACAAAAAACCTCAATAAATAATTTTGTCGGTCATGAGTGAGTGTTCTTGTGTTGTATTCAATAACTGATTTAATTCTTTAAAAAATAAAATACATTATCAAGATTATTATTTATCCTTCTGTTCCCAAAAGTATTCTTTCTTTCTATTTAATATTTTTAATATGAAGAACTATCCTCTGATGGCAAGATTTACAGTCAAAAAATCAACAGTGTTCACTGATTCTGCCTTGGGTCTTGCTGTGTGTTCGGTATTGGGGATAGAGGGAGTTTTGGACAGTTCTATCTGGATCTCAATAAGAAAGACATAGAAGCAAATAGTGTATTAAGAAAGCTGCTTAAGAAAGAGAAAATAATGCCAGAAATATAAATAGTGAGTAAATTTACTTCCCTTCAGATTCCGGGCACCCTGAGTTCACACAGCATCAGACATCAGAGAGAGCCTGGATGGATCTTCCCATTGTGCACTGCTTGGATCCTGCCTATGAAAAGATTCAATTTCCTTTCCATACTGTAGTGTCTTTTATCCTGTATAAGAAATCCATGTATCTTTTCCTGATAGGCTGGGATCTTATCTCATACCACCCATCAGTGCAGGCTGCAGTGTGGCTTCCAGGAGATTGTCCTGCAGTGGGTCATTCTGCTGCATAGGGCCTGATACAGCTCCAAGTACAAGTCTGTAGAGTGGATGTGGAATGTTCAAGGTCATTAGCTCCTCAAGATCCCCAATACACTTTTTCTCATTACTACTACTAATCTACCTATCTATTTATTAGGATCATCAAACACAAAAAGTTGAAAACCTTGGTGTAATATCTTGTTCCTTTCTACATAATTTGAGCAAAATAAGCCTTCTGAAATAAGTCAAACAACAAACAATGTTTTTTAAGAAACAAATTTTTCAAACTGTCCTTCAATGTGCAGAATTATTATTGATACTTATAAAATTTCCCAGTTATTATGTATGCATGCTTGGAGTTATCAGTACTGAATTTCAGAATTTTTAGTTATTTCATGTCTTTCTCCTGAATGTTCTGTATTTATTATCATCCAATTGCAGAAAGATTTGATATCAATGCAATAATACATAGCAGATACATCTAATTATGACTCTGTTTGCTCAACTTTACTACTCTTTCGTCATTTTGAGCAGCTGTGATAAAAATGGTAAGACAAATTAAAACACAGTGGCTATTTTGCTAGTAGAACTGGTTCATAAATTTGGCCAATATTGCAGTATTTTGCAAGATATTTCCTTGTTAAACCTGGCTTCCCTCTGAAGTACACACACACAAACCCTACACTAATATGGGAGGATTTTAGTACCTTATAAAAAAAACCTATTCAGAATTAATGGAGCAACTCCTTCTGTCTGGGTATAGATATGTCAGCAGTATCAGTATGCAGAATTACAGTCCTGCAATCCCCTTGAAGATAGGTCATGCTATGAAAAAGATAACCACCAGTGAAGTGATAATATTTTAATTAGAATACAAATTCTTTTCTTCTCCCATTTTTGTACTCGGAGGTTTTTTTGTCCTGTTATTTCCATCAAAATACATTGAGATTTCTTTTTTGCTGTTATCATTATTGAGAATATAAGTGTCTTAAAAAATATATATAATTTACAAGAATTATAAATTATTGTGTTACGATGTAGAGAAAGCACCAGGTCCTACAACAAAACCATTTTCAGTCTAATTAGACACAGTAGGTAAGGCAAACATAAGGAAAATATTCACTGACTTGTGTGCAACCATCGAGCTTGTCAACTAAACGTTTGATTTACTGATATTCAGCTTTTCTCACTAGCCAAAATACAGCAGAAATTTTCTTGAGGACTCCTCCAGCACAGACACAGTTGGATGTAGAGCTGTAGTGGTAGCAGCCAGCTCCTCATTTGTGTCCATCCTATAACAGACTCAAAGCTGTGGTCCTACAGCAGCTGCCATATGCTGTCACTGCCAAATCAAGTCATCCAGTTTTCAGCTTAATCCCCCAGAGCTGGAGAGACAAAGGGCCAGTGGGAATAGGCTTGGTGTCTGTAGTGTTCTTCCTGTTGAGCTATATACAAGCAAAGGCTCAATGCTGAATGTCATAGCCTTAAGATTTAGATGGCAACACAGCATATAGCATTTCCATGGAATTTTCTTTTTCAAGTATTACTCATGTGATATCAAAGGAAAAATTTACTCAACTTGTTGAGATAATAAACATAACGGGAAAGTTCTCTTCCACATATCTCTCTGGATTCATAATGCATGTCAATAAATGTAACTCCTACTTCTGTAAATTATTAATTCATACCAGTGGAGGATTTGGTGCTAAATAATTTTCTTAACCTTGACCAATTCACATAAATATGAACATACCTAAACCAGGCATCTGCAGGGGAAATGAGAAAAAAGAAATTATAAATATTTTAAAAATTGAAAATAGAGACACCCATTCAGGTCTGCCTAGATTTTGTTTGTTTTGGAACTAGTTGGATTCAAGAGTTATTTTTGCCCTTAAATCTGTGAGAAACTCGCTGCTTTTAACTTGTAACTAACTGCAGTGAGCTTTGGAGGGATTTCTGAATGGCTAATTACCACTGGAAGTAATGTTCACCTAGAATGCACCTCCTAAGGCAAATTTCCCCAGTGCAGGCAGTGGAGGAACAAATTGACTGTTTCATGGACTATAGTTCAATTGTCCATACTGCCATAGCCAGGTCAAAAGCCTGGACCTACAGGAATCTGACTTCCGTTTCTTCTGTTCCAGATGAGAACAGTCAGAAATGTTCGATAAGATGGGAGGTAGCAACCAGGAGCTGCATTATGGCAAGGATGTACTGGTGTTTTTAAACTAAGTTGCACCTACTATGGTACTTGTGTTCATCCCTTAGAAAGCTTTTTCTTTTAATAGCAATGTATTCACCTCAGATAAAAGAGGTCAGTTCACTTGGGATACTTTCAGTAGAAATGTTAGCTGCCAGAATTCCTTCATGGTTCCTCAACAACACTACAAAAAGTGAAGGAGCATGGTGTCTGTGTTCAAATGCTTATTCTTCTGGTATCCCATTGCTGTAAGGTCTCCAGACCCAAGTCAGAGAGACTCAAAAAAGCTATCTGAGAGATAATGAGAATTTTTACAAGGATAATCCCAGGAGGTAAGAATTTGACCTGTGATCTGGACAGAAGAATATGAATACAACCAGGGACATGAAGCAGAAAGGTAAGACATCTCATCCAGTATAACTTTTGATTCTTCCAAAGATATGTTGTTACCCTTTCTAAGGTCTGTTGCCAAAGCTCTTGTTCCTAATTCCAGTTCCATAAATGCACTGACTGAACAATTACTGAAAGACCTTTACTGAGAGATTTAAAATATCAACACTACATTCAAAAGGGTGAACCATTAAAATCAGTGCTAGCAGGCCAGTTCTCATGATTCTATTGATCTACACATTGAAAAATGGCAGTGTTTCCTTGAAGTCCTGTTTTCATACTCTCATGGGACAAAGAAAGTATAAAACCACTAGAACACAAAAGAAAAATCGTTCACTGACTGTAAAATTACACAACTTAGTCTTGAGGAAGGGGAGTAAGTACTTGTATAGGATCTAGTGCCTGATGAACTATTTGACCAAACCATCAAAAAGAAAAAAATAGAACATATTTTTATTTATATCAATGAATGATTAATCACCTCTGAACTCTGAACACATGGTTTGTCAAGACAGTTTTTCTCCAACTAAATCTCTCAGTACCCGAACTTCTTCCCATCCACAATTTTAGACAAGAGACATCTTAATCAGAAATTTGTGGTCAGGAGGAAAACTCCATAAATCATAGACAGCACCTAATTGCAGGACATTAGAGGTGGGAGCCTTGTGGCAGTCAGTACTTCAAATAATATCGCTCAGAAAAACCACCAGTACCTCATGAATTGAAGAGGTAATCTGAAAACTGTTTTAAAAACTGCTATAACTTATTAATTCAAACATGTCTTAACATAGTTTCTGAAGAGATGATAACAAAGCATATTTTTATCAATTTTAACTTAAGTTAGACAGATTTCAACTTTTTATTATTATTTTAAGGAAAAAGCACTTACAAGTGTACTTTTAGTTTGCATCTGGCACCATAGACTTGTGCACATCTAAGCAGTATAGCAGGTCACTGACCATTTCCCCTTGGATTCAGGGGGCTTTGCTCTGCTCCCTGTCCCTGTCTTCCAGCTCAGGGGACAGGGTGCCCTGAGAACATCTGGCCTTGCTATTAAAGCCTGAGAAAAAGAAGTCATTAAGTACATCAATCTTTTTTTGTCAGTCTGGAAGTCCAGGGTAGCAAGTCTACTGACTTCCCTCCTCACTTCCCCAGGAATCAAAAACTATCAAGATGACCTCCAACCATCACATCACTCACCAGTCCTTCTCTGTTCACAAACAGGTCCAGTGCTCACACCTTCCCTGGTTTGCCAGCTCACCAGCTGTGTCAGGAAGTTATTTTCTACACACTCCTAGATTCCTACTCTGGGAACCTCCTACACTGTTTCCTCTCTGTTGTTTTGTATTTTAAGCAAACATCTGGTAATTAGAAGGCCCCCTTGAGAACAAGGGCTGGAGGTCATGAGACTTCTCCCAGCTGCTTATAGAATATTTCTTCTGTCTGTTTGTCTTGGCTGGGAGGTATATAACACACTCCCACCGGGATGTCTGCCTTGTTGGCCTTCCCCCCTTGATTCTTACCCCTAAACACTTGACTTTCATCACCATTGTCAAGCTCTAGACACTCAAACCCTGCCCTAACATACACAACTACCCCACTGCCCATCCTTCCTTGGCGATGCCTTCTGAAGAGTTCATAGCCGTCCATTGCAGCACTCCAGTTGCTAGAGTCATTCCACCATGTCTCTGTGATGATAGCTGTGTAATAGTTTTCTTGCTGTCCAAGGTCTTCCAGCTCCTCCTGTTTGTTGCCCATCTCTGTGTACATTGATATTCGTACTGGGGAACTGGAGGTCAGCAAATGCTCACTATTTCTTGCCTTTTTTGCGGCAATACTATTTGTTACATTTTTCTGACTTACCTGTAAGATTTTATATGGTTGGCTTAACATGCAGGAGATGTATTTTTCAGATGTTTTTATCAACAGTAGTTAAAAATTTGGATGGATGTTTAAAACAGTAGATGTGGTACATTGTCGCAATAAGTGGAAGCTGATATAGTGAAATGAATTGGGCAATGTGTAAATCCCAATTTCTAAAGAAACTATTATAATCAGGCAGTTATCTCTGATATGTAGGTATCTGACCAGTGTTAAGAGTTAATATTGGTGCTCCTTAATCATATGTAAAGGGAAATTTTGAGGCAGAATCATAAGCTCTGTGAAATACTGAGTGCTCTTTATATGAAGTGCAGAGAGAGTTATTGTCAGAACTGATTGTCTGAGATTTCATCAGAGATTTCTTACAACTTTGTCATTAATTTTGTTAATAGGGTAACTTAAAATTGATCTAGAAGTGATCTAGTAGTTTCACTGCCACCAAACAGGACTGCTGTGGATTATGCAACTTCCTGACAGAAGCTTGTCCAGCCAGGTCTCAGTCTACTGGTAGGGATCACAAAATATTCCAGACAATTTATTCTTGTGTTGACCATCTTTACCTATATGAAGAAAGTTCACCTTTAAAATCATTGTTTTTGAGGGGATTAGATGTGCATGTAGTCTGTAGGAGGCTATAACATTGGAAGTTATGCAAATTTCTTTGCAGAATGTAAGTCTAGATAAGCATCCTCCAAACTGTCCGAAAAAGGTTGCATTATGAGTTTTAGGCTGTAGATATTCATCATCTTCTGGGCCATTTCCTGCAGTAAAACAGCACGAAAATCTCTTTGATAAAAAGGATGATTTATTTCTTTTAGAATATGATTTAACCTGTGGACTTGAATATATAATTTTTGAATAATCTTGGGGGAAAAAAAGAAAAAAAATTTCGAATTCATGGAAAATGTAAAGTTTATGACTTTTAAATAAATCCTTCTCCCAGAATTTTTTAGAACTGAAAATAGTTCAGAGACATGAAAAGTCGCTGTGAATATCTGACTATCTGAATGATACAAAGATTATTTTGTCCTTTAAAATGTATTCCCAATATTTTCTTTCTAAATCAAATATTTGTATGGCATCCATTCTTTTAGATTCTGAAAAATACTTTCATACAACTGCCAAAATCCTGATAGCTCCTCTCTTGAACAGATGTAGTAATTGCTAGAAATTTCCTGGGAGAGTCAATTCTCCTGAGATTTCCTACATATTTGCCAATTAGTATGGATAGTTGAATAGGCAGCCAAATTTTTGTGATGTTTATCTGTAGCATATCAGTGAGCCTGTTGTGGTTCATCCATTGCTAATGAGACAATTAAATTTACACAGATGTATGTATACTCTTGAGAATGTTATTGGTGAAATCTGTACCACTCAGAAGTCAGGGTCCATTTTGTCATCAATTTCAATTGGACCAGAATTTAATCCATTGTACAAAAGCACTGTATAAAGCAGGTAATTCAAAATGAAGCTAGAGACTGCTGCCAGTGCTAGAATTCTACAATCCTGCAGGAAAATAAAGTGCATAAAAGGAACACAGAAGTGAAAATTTTTCAAATTCTCTATTATCTTACACATTGGGAAGCTGTATATAAAATTTGCATTTGACAGCTGCAAAGAAATTCTGTTCTACTTAAATGATGACAATAGCAGGTATAAATAAAACTAAGATCTAGATGCACCAAGTAATAAATTATAAATAGAGGGTTTTTTTAAAATCTTCTAACATCAGACATTTTTAATCATTTGTCATAAAACTACAAGCTCCTTTGACATTTTGACCCACTTGTCCTTATTTAGCTTCCAGATGTCAACTAATGAAATCAGCTGCTCTCCAGGTTTTCCTAAACATCCCAAAATATTGTCTTGGGCATTTAAGCTGTTTCACTAACTTGGCCTTGGAGACTTTTTTGTCCTATTTTTGGTCATATAAATTTATATTCACTGTACTGCAGATTTATACAGCCTATTCTCATTATACTGTTTCTTCATCTTCAAAGCTCTTCCTCCCAACCAGACTGATTCCACTAGTTCAACTACTGCATGCCTTTGCAATGTCCTTCCATACGAGATCATGGACAGTAGATTGGCTGTGTTTTCCAGTCAGAATTAAAACCCCATTCATTCAGCTTGACTTATGCTTAGTGACAGCTCTGTGTATTTCTCACTGCGATGTGAATACATGAAGGACACAGTATAAAGATGCACTGAATTGTATTGCATTGTGTAGAAAATGTGATTGGAGTAATTACCAGTATCCAAGTTTTTATCTTATTTTCATTAAAGTTGCTATTATGCCAATGACAGAGGTAAATAATAGAATTGTTTTATTAGTGTCTGTTTTGTCTAAAATGTGAATGACAAAAAAAAAAAAACAAACAGTAAAGAAGACAGAAAAAATATAATGCAAAAAACCACAAAAGCACTTCTTAACAGGGTAGGTATAAATGTCACCAACAAAGTAAGACCAAATATGTGGTGTTAATTATTCTTTCTTAGATAAGTCCAGTCTATAATATAAAAAGTGGGAGATGCTTGTAAAAAAGACAATCAGACAAGATAATCATAATATTGTGTCATGCTTTCTGTTGAATGCTATGTTCAATTTCCTCTATGGTCTAGAGCAGTTTAGAGCATATTACACTCCATGGTCCAACTTTGACTAAAATGTTCCGCATATATGTAGAACTATTTTCTATTTCTATGGTGTTTACAGAAACTTTGGGTGGAGAAAAGCCCTGTCTGAACCAGTTCCAGGCAAAGTATGGGTTTTCTTAGGCTGTGTATCACATAGTTACAATTATTAATATTTACTCTTAGCTACTATTTTTTTTTAGTATTGTTAACATGTTTTTTCACAATCACCTTTTACTGGTGTAGCATTATCTTGGGTTTGCTGCTTCTGTCTCTGGAGAAACTATAACATTATGGTGTGCTTTTCATTGTTCATAGTCCTTCTCCAGCTATTTGGTAAATGTCAAAGTTTGGGCTATACTTTCAACTATAGACTCAGTATTCCAGTCTGGGAATTTACTGTTCTTTTATGGGGATTGCAACTATATTTCATAATCATTCACAGATCACAAAGCTGCATCAAATGCTCCATCCACAGACAGGCTCTACAAGTGGTAGAACCTTGTTATTCATTAATGTACCTATTTCAACACCTTCTATATGTCCTGTTTGAAAAAATGATAGTTCCTGAAGGAATTATTTTCCTCATGCAGAAGTTATAATTCAATAGTTTGTTCCAATTCAACAAAATGTTTAAATGTATTGTTTTAGATTTTTCCAAACTGAAGATAGTCTGAAATTTAAATTATTTTTTACATTGGTCTAGCTCTATGGAAGTGAAGGGAGCTAGGCTAATTTTCACCAGTTCAGAATAAGATGAAAATACTTATGGTGTCATTCACTAAATTATCAGCATAACAAGTTGATTTTGCAAAGTGATTAAAATTAGAGGTTAATATGTTTTGACAAGAAAGGAAGAGAAAATTTTGAGAGTTTGAAATCACCATTTGCTTTGAAACAAATCAGCAAGGACCAATTCATGCAAGAAAGCACCAAGAGCAAACCTTATAATAAAAAATTATTCTCTGAAATGCAGTAAGGAATCAATATTTAAAGTCTATTGTTCATTAATGTCATTGTTTAACGAACATGGCAATAATTAGTCCCATGGAGTGTCCTTCACACTGAATGGTAGTAGTGGTAAGAGAGTCACAGCACACAACAGTAACACTATGAAAATAGTCAACTTCTTTGGAATTAGAAGTAACACTCTCAGAACTATCATTGGAACACGGTAGTCTGGGAGTGCCATATTTGGAAAAAAATATTTCTTAGATGACTATCACAATATAATTGATTCAGTATTCAAAACCAGCTTTAAAATAATTTTTAAATTAAACATTGGTCTTACAGAACTGCAAGACATTAACAGTGAAGTTGTTATTGTCATAACAATATTGTCATAACAGTCAGAATTTACTTTCTCATGCTCCCAGTATTCTAAAAATTGCAGCTTTTTAAATTGCAAAATTCCTGTAATATTTTTCTGCTAATGCTTTTTTCAATAAGAAGACAGACTCATGAAAACAAACTAAAATCAAGTCTTTTTCATTTCATTTGATAGGAAATGTATAAAAAAACTCCCAAAAAAATTCTCAGAAATCAGGAACAATATAGAACAATATTTTAAATATAACTAAAGTATACTAGAAGAAAATAAAAAGGTAAATTCTTTATAAACATTCCAATGAGTGATGTGAATATTGAGATTTATAAAATTTAATCCCTTGAGCCTCTGGGAATTTCATAGTCTCACAGATATCTAAATACATTTTAAAACTTCCCTTAACCTTAGATCAGTGAGTGAAAGTTGGTATAATTCCTAAATCATTTGGATGTGTTTGAAAATGTTACTTCTGGCTAAAGAAATTACTGGAGTTTTTTCATTACAAAGATTTCTTCTTTGACTGCTTCTTTTTTATAATGTAGTAACAAAAGAGCAGAGAGATGTAGGTCTTCAAGTTACTTTCAAAGTTAAAAGGTAGATTTTCTGTTCCTTATCAGCTGGACATAAAAATTTCTGCTGATCTTTGACAATGTGAATCTTTGAAGTATATTGGCTTTTATTTTCTTCATTCACAGTAAAAACAGAAAAGTACATTAACCGGTGCTTTCATTTTCAGTATGTGATTCCGAGCGCAGAACTCGGTCTTATAAAGATCTGTAGTTGCTGATAAGAATTAACAGCGTGAAAGATATGCTTGGCCTGCAGTTATGCAGCCTTTTATATTTCATGTAAGACACAGACAGGAATATGCCACATTCAGTCAAGTATTTGATCACTAGGCTGAAAAGCTGTTACATTAGTATGGAAGGTAAATGATAAGATTCAGACCTTTGCAGTGAACGGAAGAAAAAGATGAATCAAAACAAACAGCAGGCTGCACATCTCTTCTAACCAAAGGAAAAAAAGCCACATCTATGTTAATCCAAATACAATGTAGACCGATAAACACATAATCTCAGTAGACAGGATATAACCTTTCTTTTAGAGCTAAGGAAGCAGAGGAGGGAAGAAAAGAACAATAGCGTAGATTATGAAGTATTTATAATCTTTAGATATACATAGCTGAAGTTAAGAAAAGGAAAAGTGCATAAAAGCTATTCCTTCTTTTGTGGCAGACATTTCCTTTACTGATTTCAGACAAGGGAACCTTGTAATATCTGAAACTCCAAATCCTACTCCAGAAATTGAATTCACCAGAGCACAGAGGATTAAGTAGGACTGAAGTGTGATCACCAGAAAGAAGCTCTGAAGGAAGACTTAGGAAAAAGAAAAAAAGAGAAAATCAATTGGTTAATGTTTGAAACATAATTAGTTCATTCCTCTCTCCTTTTTCCTGAAAATAAAAACAACCTCTTCTGTGTCCAAACATTGCAAAACTTTTTTTTAATGTCTCAATTCCTTGACTTTTGGAACTGATTTTCTTTCCCACTGATCTGCATGGCACACCAAATTCAGATGATAGCTAATCACAGAGCAAATTCCTCATAGGCCAGTACACATGGCCATGTACAGTCCAGCTCCCAGCTCTTTATCAGGCAGTGCTTCACACACTGTGTTGGACCAAACACACACTCACTGCTATGGTGAAAGCCTTAATTTCGTGCAATGTCGTAGTTTCTGAAAGCCCAGGCTGTGCCCTCAGAAAGTAAACACAGTGTAATTCCTGAAGCTGAACAATTGAGACAACAGAAAGAGGAGGTTCATATATATGTGTAGCTGTGTTGACTAGTTACAGAAAAGAAGAAGCTAATGCCCCAAAGAAAAGCTGCATTCCTTCTCTGATGATTCTTTTCTGGTGGAGCCAATCTGATCCAAAATTTTGGGCTGTTAGGAAAAGGACAATATAGGAAGACAACTTACTTAAATCTGGACTGATACTGGCAGAGGCATAGTTCTCTTGCTTGCAAAGAACATCAAGCAAAAGACTACAGGAAAGATAGACGTTTAAGATATGTAAAGAAGTACTATATTCTTCCATGTTTGTATTAATATCTTGCATTTTTCTTAAGATTTTATTTCCCTATTTCCACATACCTGAAAATAATTGAAAAAAATCAGATTTTCAGGAGGTTCAGTATTCACCTTTAAAACCCTGTCTACTCTAAGGCCTCTTTTTCCTTTCCTTTAAATGAGAAAATCAGAAAGAGAGACACCACAAATCTTTGCCTTAAGTTTTGAGAGAGGTGAAAGCTTTGTGGTGGGATATGGCTGGAAGAATTTTATTTCTCTTTTTTGATATAGAATGCCAAGTCTACATGAGAAAATGAAGCACATACAGGATAAGTATTTAACCAAAATAAGGAATCTGTTGATTAACAGATTGCTAGTGCTTTCCTCACTCCCTCAACTCTAAACATTATAACATGTTTCTCTTATGGATAAGGAAAAAACAGTGAAATCATTATGTATTGAAAGAGTAGGAGCCAGGAGTTCATAATTGTTTATGACTGCTACAACTGGAAAAAAATCCCCATTATACTTCTGATTCATTTTCATGATCCATTGACCAGCTGGTATGAGAAGCACCATTAATGAAGCATGAGATTTCATGCAGTTTGGCCACCCAGCAGGAGATATGCTTCACCTTATGCTGATTCGCTCTTTACCGAGCTCCCACAGCCAGGAAAGTCAATGTGTTAAGGACACATTAAAAAAAAAAAAAAAAGATAAGTATATATAATTCAGTCTTCTTGGGATACCACTGACAACTATCACACTGCTTCTTAGAGTGACAGCTTTCAACAGAGCATTGCCCTGTGAAATAGAGTACAGAGCCACACAGCGTGAAAGGAAAAGTGTAAAATCAAAGGAGTTTTGTAACAGCAACTATTCAGTGAGATTTTAGGTATTTTTAACAAAAGCAATCCAGGACTTTTTCTTTCTCATAAGAAGTCAGTACTGGAAGCAAATTACATTTTATATGTATTAACTCTCAGTAAAAACATTAAAAACACATGGAAGCATTTTTAAAATGAAGACTCTCACTTTTACATGAACATGAATGTATGGACATATGTGCTGGAGATTTTTATTCATGCCGTTGTACATATTACCTATAATTTCTTCCTAAACCAATCTCATTATAGAAAAAACCTCTTTGATGCCTCTGCACAACAGGTATGAAATAATGACCAACAGCCTAAATTTAGTTCAGGCCCCAAGACCCTTTGTTAAGTGTTTCGCTACTGCCCTCTGCATATCCTGATCACTTAAGATGATGGATGAACTGAAGAATTTTTTTGAGCTGCACGTGAAAATTAACAAATGGTTTCAAAGTACGTTCTTATTTAATTTTGGTATGCATTTCCATTTTAAAACCCCAAACTTGAATTTTCAAAATGCTGCTGAATTAAATACTACTGAAAATGTAGTAGAAAAATTGCCAAAGGATATCACTGAAGTGGGATTGGGCATCTGGGGGATGTTTTGCAAGTTGCACTTCCCCAAGTTTACGTGTCAGATTTCGAAGCAGGGAAGGTACCATTTATTACTCTGTTCGTTACAACGGGAAGAGAGGATGATCAGTACTTTGTAGGACAGTGTTTTAGTGGTTCAAAGAGCAACAGAAATATATAACTTCATTATGGTAAGAAATTCTAAATATACCTGTTGGGGCGCATTGGGCCACTAGAGGCTTGCCCTCAGCTCCTAATGCCCTGCCCATCAAATGGGAGGACGAATTGGAGAGTGAAGGATCCTCAGAGGGTGAGACCCAGGTCTGAAGCCGCCACCTCTCTCTCTAGAAGGTTCTGTTAAGTTTTGTTCCCCATTAGTTGTTGTGGGTTAACCCCTCCTCTGTAGGTCTCCCATTGGTTGTATGTGTTTCAGATCCTCCCATTATCTACCTGCCTATTGAACATGGTTCGGTTCCGCCTTCCCAAAAAAGACCATGTAACCCTGGACCCTCCGGCCATTTTCCTACATCGCCTTTCAGAGCAATAAACTCGGGAAGTCTTGGAAGTGGCTCTCTCCCTCTTCTCTTTCGCCTCCGGGGATCCTGGGAGACCTGAACACCAGGGTCACCTCGCCTAGGGCGCACCCTGCTTATACTGAGCCGGTGCTGCCCGAACACGCGGCCGCCGAGACACAGCACGGACACTGCGTGTCTGCGGGAAGGACACTGCTGCCTCGCCTGGGATTGCCGCCCAGCCAGGCTGACCCCTTCCAGGGCAGTGTCATATACCCTAGGTTATGACAGAGATTATTGTAAATAACTCATGTTATTAGGGAGATTAATGTTTGGGTCAAAAGGAATACAAAGAGTAAGCAGCAAGAAATTTTATTAAGTGGTGTTAATAAATACTATGGGAAGATATACACAGCCTAGTAAAAAACTAACACATTCTTTATGTTACTCTATGGATATCTGTTATTGTCTGACCTCCATTTGCTCACTTTTTATCAAAAATTATACCCAACCTATTCCTATCACTGCTATCAGATAATTTATATAGGGTCAGATGTTTTAAAGGGAAAAAAAGACTACAATTCAAAACAACTCTCATTGTTCTTTGGTATGACAAACCTGTACGTAATGTCTCCTTCTCTTTTAGTTCTGCTGTGGGATATAGAAGAAGCTTAAGGCAAAAGAAAAAAGCTGGAAAAAAATTAGCATCCCAAATTCTGGCTTGACAGAGCAGAGAGAGAAATTTGTAACAAAATCAGTCTGGCTTCAAGAAACATCAACAAAGTTTAATTCTCTAACTGAATACAGAGAAATTTTAATTGTTGTATGTGCCTTTTAAAGATTGAAATGTGAAGACTAAATATTATTATAAACCACAGCTGGGTCATTAGGAAGTTATAAAGTCATATTAACTGACTAAAATCACAAAAGTACAGTACAAAACCACAGGAAGTAGTGATGGTAATGTATGTCATAATCTCAGCTAAAGATTTCTGAACTGCTATTAGCTACAGTACTTCCACCCTTATGCAGTTTTTCATTTTTTTCCACTCCCCCTTCCTTCCTAGAAAGGCAAATTGTGCCAGAAGACTTTTCCAAGTTAATTACCTGCTAAGTGAAGCAGGTACAGACTGGCTACAGCTTGTCTGTCTATTTGTGGATGTCACTCACCACTTCAACGTGTTGAACAAAGTATTGAGTCTGAAAATATAAAATGAAAAGCAATAACTTCCATTTTGCACACTGAAATACCAGGGGAAACAAAATGTAGCTTGGAATCTACAAATGAAATTGGAATTTGCCAACGTTAACCTACCTGAACACTCTCCTAAAAAGTGTTGCAAGACTTTAAATGACCACAAGTAACCAGTGCCTCAGTTTTCTCATCATTAAAATACGACATTTATTGTCTACTCTATATTAGAGTTAATACATGAATTTGTGGATAGTGAGTGTTGGGTATATTTCAAAATTTTTTTGGTGAGCCAAAGAAGGTTTGTCACAACTGTTGAGGTTAAGAAACATCTGCCAGAAATTGTATTTTAAATAAATTTAAATAGTTCTATAATGAGAAGACACTAAGAGTGTATTATAAAGAAATTCTCTTGGAATTCTGACATTTATTGGAATAAAATAAAAGCCCCTGCAAAAGTAAAGCAATCATTAATATGAAATTAAATAATTATAACATGTCATTTGCTTGAGTTGAGTTATTAGTTGGGTGACAAGACAGAAGTTATACAGATTTATACATATAAAAAGTAATTAATTTTCCAACAGAAAGTTAAAAAAATATGAACATGGCATTAATGAATTCAGAGGCTTTCTTTTGGTGAACAATGAATGAAACTACCTTCTGCTGTGCTGAAGAGAATAAATAGCTTTACAAGTGTGTAAAGAGATAAAAATAAACTGGACACCTGCAAAACCCTCTTATTCTAAATATCTAGTCCTTAAAAATCTACTTCAGTACTATTTTCAGAACATCTGGCACAAAGCCAGGCATATCAAATTTAGTGCCGTACTGAAGATTATCAAAATTCAGAACTCAATTAATGTTGAGATCTTTTAAATATAAGTTTCACTACAGTGCTACTTGGATAACAAAGACAGGTGTAACAGTTCTGCAAGGTGATGAAATGAGCCTTGGAAGAGAATTGTGAGTCTGCAAACATAATAAAAAAATGGGCTCTGTGGGTTATGAAATACCCCAGGCAACTCCCTGGAGCCTTGAAGTAATCAGGAGAATATTTTTGTCTGTCCTTTTAATTTCAAAGGTTTTTGTTCTGCAGAGAGAATAGAGTTTCACAAATGACATTTTTTAATGAAACATTCTTTATCTTAAAAAAATTATCAACCAGTTAATATCTTCATACAAGCCTATCTCAAAAGACATCTCTGACTGAATCAAGAAAGGAGGAATGAAGGTTGCCCAGTCTGTTACTTATCCAGACACAAGTGAAATAATAATGAGACAAACAGTGGAAAATGTTCTCATTCTTTCTTCTGTAAATGCAGGCCACAAAGAACAGGAATTTTAGTCTGCAGGAAGGAACAAATGATTGAGGTGGAAACAGGAGACAGAATGGATGCACACTGCTGTCGATAAGCAACAGGCAACTGCTCCTAATAAGGATATTTAGCCTGCCTGACCTTACCATGGAAACAAAAAAAAGGAGAATGAAATTAGCAGGAGATAGAATTAGCCAATTATCTTTCTGCAAGAACTTATGCTTGTACAACCATGACAGACTCTGGAGGAATCCAAATTATTGAGACTTCCTTATCTCCCATGTGTTCATACAGTGACAGAATGTATTCCTCAGCAGCAGTGGGTGCTGTTTAGAAGTTAGCCAATAGCAAATAACAGTTTTATTGTCTATTTTTATAAAATATTCACAGACATTGAGCTGCAGAACACGGAAGGATGTTATGAAGATACCCATGTTTCAAATACCTCTATAATTTGGTACATATAAATGAATGATGCATTCCTCTTCAGTGAAATTGCTTTGGCTGTTTATAACACATCTGAACACAACTCTTTTTTAATGAGGTGACAAAAGGACACTTAGCTCTACTTGTATTGTAAAAACTGATCAAAATCTTGGGCTCCTGGTACACTACAAATACCATTTTTATTGGTATTTTTCTGATTTGTGGTGAATGAAAGGATCCTAGAGATCTCTTCATTGATGACCATGAACATTTTTTCCATGAGAAAAAATGTTTATTTCATTAAACTTTAGGTAAAGAGCTGTAGATCTTCATTTGCTAATATGCCAGAAAACCTTTCAGATTTTCCCAGTCTTTCTTGGGAAAAAAAGTAATCAGATACCAAAATTCTCAAATAGAAGATTAGAAGTTTAATAGCCCAATAGACAAATATTGAATATTGGATGTAGAATACATAAATTTTGTACTATGCTTTTCTTGATACTTTAGACTAGACACAGTATTCAGATGGGATCTAACAAGTGGCAAGCAGAGGGTAATAATTCCTCCCTTTGGTGCCCTGTCTGTGCCCCTATGAATATCTCCAGACTGCCAGGGCACACAGCTGGCTTCTGCTCAATTTGTGTTTACCAAGGCCCCCAGATCCCTCCCTCCAGAGCTGCTGCCAGTCAGACAGTCCCCAGCCTGTGTCCCTGCACCAGTGCTTCCTGTTCCAGAGTAGCACTTATATTTCAGTTTTCTCTGTACTCTTCGAAGACAGTCATTTTCATTCATTTGTTTTAGTGGTGGTGCATTAAGCCATAGGAAATAAAATTTTCCTGGCATCACAGACAGCCAATTTCTCAGCAGACAAACAATACTGGGACACAGGTTCCAAGGAGAAGAGACGTGTCTTTTGAAAGAGTTGGTTGTGGTCCTGCATAGGATGTATCTCCTCACCTCCTAAAGAGTGATCCAGAAGCCATAGACCGCTGATCACCAGAAGGCCAGATTATCTGTCAAAGGGTTAAGGCAGGACGGGTCAATTGTGTTTCAGAACTGCTTTCTCTACTATCTTTACAGGAAAATCTAAGTGACTAAACTGACAGCATTTACCTGAGAGATTAATATCCCTTTTAGGGCAACCATTAGTTCTGGAGAAATGTCTGTATGACTATATTAGGGTGAGGTTACTTTGAGAGTACTGTGACATTTATTTAGGAAATATTTTAAGGTTTCCTAAATGCTTATAGTTTCTTTCCTCCTGACTTGAACTAATAAAAATAAGAATAGCACTATTTTAGAAGCAAAAGAAAACAAACAAAATAACCTTACCTCTTAACAATTCATTTTAAGTTTTTATTTATTTGGGGGATTTTGTTTGTCTGTTATGGGGGGTCTATGTACTGGGTCTGGTTGGGATGGAAGTAACTTTCTTCATCATCTCTATAGTTCTGCATTTTAGATTTGTGAGTAAAAGAGAGTTGATAACATACCTGTTTTAATTATTGCTGGACATTGCTTGCACAGCATCAAGGCCTTCTCTGTTTCTCACTCTGCACCCCATCCCAGGAAGTAGGCTGTGTATCAGCAAGAGTTTAGGAGGAGAAACTGCTGGAACAATGGACCCAAATGGACCAAAGGGATATACCATACCAGAAAACATCCTGCTCACTAATAAAACTGGAACTGAGGCTGTGTTTTTCCAAAGTAACCATTATTCAGAGACATGTTGCCATC
Source organism: Aleadryas rufinucha (assembly GCA_013397815.1). Taxonomy (NCBI): domain Eukaryota; kingdom Metazoa; phylum Chordata; class Aves; order Passeriformes; genus Aleadryas; species Aleadryas rufinucha. The sequence continues at coordinate 126,404 of VZTH01001651.1, forward strand.
AGTCTGCTGGCAAGACATGGTTTGTAACTGCATTTGCATCACCTTTTGGGTTTTGGGTGGGTTTTTTTCATTCACTTATTAAACTGCCTTTATCTTAATCCACAATTTTTTTCTTGCATTTGCCCTTCTAATTCTCTTCCCCATCATCCTGGGAATAGGGAGTGAACAATTGGATGGTGGCTGCTTAATTGCTAGCTGGGATCAATCCCTCACACTCTGGGACTGACCAAGTTCTGTTTCTGTAAGATAAGATGCATATGCAAAACAGAAGATGTTATCATTCCATGCACAAATATTTTTATGATGAAGTTAGATTGACTTGTTCTGAATAATTTTGAATATAGCTTATCTTTCAGATATAGTATGGTTTTTTGCATAGTCATAGAGAATATTTTTGTGTTTTTCCTAAGGTTTCTATGTATTAGTTGCAGTCACCAGTGTAGTCAGAAGAATTTTAGTCTTGATCTCCCGAGTGTATATTTTCCTGCAAATAGGAATTACAATTCAATATCTTGTAGGAATTTTTAAAGTACTTCAACTATAGAAAACGAATCAATATATCTAAGTCTTTATTATGAACTTCTTTCAAACTTCTGGAGAATGGAATTAACATTCAAAGATAAGACTAGACCTGACACAGAGATGTTTTATAGTTTATGGTCATTTGAATTGGAAATTAGAAATATTTATTTTCTAGCTTGGAAAGGGTGTCTCATGAGGACATATATAAGTGTTCTTAACTTTAGAAGTTTGAAATGTCGTGAAAGTAGTGAAAGTCATAAGCTCTCCACTGATGGAGAAAATAAGACTCATGTTATGTATTGACATGAGATCTAGCTGTTAGGTAGAACTGAAGTCAAATAAGAACAATTTTCCATCTAATTTTAGTCTTGATTTGGGTTTCAAATTCTCTCTGAAGTTCCATGCCCCTGACCACAGTGATTGTGGGCAAACTGAAATTTAATGATAGGTCAAATTATAGAGCTTTCAAAATGAGATTAAAAAAACCTCACAGAATAGTCCAAACACTTTTTGAATGTTTTCCAAGGCTATTGATTCCACAAAAGGTGACAGATCCCTTTAACATATTTTCAGATCAACTAAATTTTGTAAGACACCTTGACATTTTCTTCAGCAATAAGAACAGAAGTTATAGGGTAATCTTGCTCATCTTTCTTACTAATGGAATAGCTTTTTGATCTAAATGCAGGCTAATTTATTCCTCTGTAAACTCAATATTCAAATAAATTATCTGTATTTGTCCCCAGACTAGATTCTTCCCTCTTTTAATTTTGATTTACTTGGCTGTTCTTTGACGTAATTTGCACAAGTTTTGGTAATTCACTGACTCATTGTGTCTACTTAGTGCCATAGTTCAAAGATGTTCCATAGAAGAGAATTTTTTCCAAAACCATACTTTAGTATTTAACAGCTTCAAATATGAAACAGTAATTTGGTTTGTTTATCATGAAAATATGTAGTTTTATTAATACAATAATGACAGAAATTCCACCCACAATTTGCTTTCCTCTCTTCAGAGAACTTCTTGATACCACCTAACAGAGAAATAATGTTTCTTTAAATGGCAAATACAGATTAAACTACCAGATTTATCAGCACTAGGCTTTTGGCATGATATTTGGAAGTCTTCTCTTGCGAAAGAGGACATTTTCATAATAACTAAAACAGGGGAAAGGAGATTTCTTGGGCTGAAGGGGGTCTATGGGAAGGCTTCACCTGCTAGTAGGAGTTAGGAGTTTCAGAGACAACTGGTCCTTCTGAAGATAGCCAGGAAAGTGCCTGAAAATAATCCTCACAGGCATGTAGAATTCACAAGATAAAACTGTGAAGCAGTAAAAAGCTGGAGTGTGGGAAAAGTTCCCACTGATTAAAAGAAATGCATACTGTGGCAGAGTAATAGGATTTGTGCAATGTAGTCACAAACATTCGGGCTCTTCCTTGGTTCTTATTCTAGGAGCTAAAACCTCTACATTTTCACTTCCCAGCAGGTTGGCTATCGTGAAAGTCATCAAGGCTATTGGTGAGTATAATGCTGGGGATTTTTTTTCTGCAGAAAAGAAAAAGTCTTTAATTTCTGTTGACTCTTTATAATTGATTCTGGTACTTAAATGTCACAGCTCTGAACTGGCATCGCAGGACACAGAGCTGCACTGGTGTAAAATAATTGAAAACTTGTGTACCACAGAGCTTGCATTCCAGTCTTAAAACAAGAAGTATGAGAAGAATAAGATAGAAATGATGGATACTTGCTGCCCTGGCAGTCAGTGATTTTGAAACATTGGCCATTGAAATAACATCAAATTTCCTGGAGAAATTTTTGAAAAATGAAAACAAAAGAGGGTTTTGACAAGTAAATATGCAACACATCGTACTGAAGTCAGACGACAAGGACTATAAATAGTATTGAAGCTGTTAATCTCACTGTTTAGCCAGAAAAAAATGGGAGTTAATGTTTGATCTTATCATATGTTTGAGGTAACTTTTTTGGTAGAGAATAAAGAATGGTAAGTAGAATGAGAAATTGTGATTGATGCCCTTAAAAGCAATGTCTTTTTAGGCAATTTATAGAAAGGTACATCTGAGGAAGAAGATGAAAACAAGGAAGTATTTATGACCTTGGTAACAGAGAATATAAATAAACTTTGCAGCAGGATTTTATATAAATCTCAGGAAAAAAAAANTTAAAATATTCACTGATTTTAATGGCTGAAGAGTAAACAGAGATGAGATGGTTATAAAAAGAGCAAAACAGAATTGCCATGAAAGAGGTTGGGGGAGAAAGAGATTGAGGCAGAAGAAGAAAATAAAGGCATTAGAGGGAAGAAAAGATGATTAGAAATGGATGGATAAATCAGGTGTGGGCATTGCAGCAAGGGATATATGCAAAAAAGTCCCAAAAATCAAACAAACCAAGGGAAAAAACCCCCACGAACCATGAAAAACAGTGACTCATCAGATGAATTAGTATTTTTCAAATGAAAGTCTTTACCAAAACATCTTCCAATTAATGGTATACAAATATACATATATTCAGTTTTGAATTCTTACAAAATTTTCAGAGTGGTGATCTTTAAAACTGCATNCGACAAGGACTATAAATAGTATTGAAGCTGTTAATCTCACTGTTTAGCCAGAAAAAAATGGGAGTTAATGTTTGATCTTATCATATGTTTGAGGTAACTTTTTTGGTAGAGAATAAAGAATGGTAAGTAGAATGAGAAATTGTGATTGATGCCCTTAAAAGCAATGTCTTTTTAGGCAATTTATAGAAAGGTACATCTGAGGAAGAAGATGAAAACAAGGAAGTATTTATGACCTTGGTAACAGAGAATATAAATAAACTTTGCAGCAGGATTTTATATAAATCTCAGGAAAAAAAAATATTTATCAAGTGTAGGTGGAAAGTGTTTCCGTACCTAGACAGGAGTTCAACTATGCAGGCAGCCACCAAAGGAGTTGCTTTAGAAGTATTATACAGAAAAAACAGAAATATTAGTGAGTTTATGAATTAATGATGATATCGAGATGGAATTGAATGCCATTCAGGATGATAATGTCAATAGAAAATAAGAATACTCTGGGTAGATAAGAACAGTTCAGGACAACCTTTTGGATAAAGAAGAATGTGAGAAGAGAAACTGCAAAAATATTATTAAAATTATAAAAATATAAAATTATAAAATTATAAAAATATAAAAAATATTATTAAAATATTCACTGATTTTAATGGCTGAAGAGTAAACAGAGATGAGATGGTTATAAAAAGAGCAAAACAGAATTGCCATGAAAGAGGTTGGGGGAGAAAGAGATTGAGGCAGAAGAAGAAAATAAAGGCATTAGAGGGAAGAAAAGATGATTAGAAATGGATGGATAAATCAGGTGTGGGCATTGCAGCAAGGGATATATGCAAAAAAGTCCCAAAAATCAAACAAACCAAGGGAAAAAACCCCCACGAACCATGAAAAACAGTGACTCATCAGATGAATTAGTATTTTTCAAATGAAAGTCTTTACCAAAACATCTTCCAATTAATGGTATACAAATATACATATATTCAGTTTTGAATTCTTACAAAATTTTCAGAGTGGTGATCTTTAAAACTGCATGATGGACAATGCTGCCTGTTAAATAATTTTCCAGAGTAACAATCACTTTTTTTATGACTCTGTCTGCATAGCTGACCAAACTCTTACTTTTAAGATCATTTTAATAGAGTGGAATTGCTGCTGGAAAGACGTAAAGTGAAAGTGCTGGAGGACAAAGTCCAGATACAATGGGACTTTAATTAGGTTACTGGCCAAAGTATATTTCAGCTTTCACTGAAGTCAAGAGAAGACTGCTACTGATTACAGAGGAATTGGATCAAAAATGTATGACAAGATGAAGATTCCATGCGATTTCTTTGTCCTCCCCTCCCTTTAATAGAAGGGAGAAAATAATTATTTTTATTTTAAGCTTTTATTAAGTTTTGGACTTATTTTCATAGATTTTATAAAGCAAAAATATAAAATGCAAAATAATTTGTTTCATTTCCTCTGCTTTGTCAGGTTTTTTTTTTTCTTGTTTTTTCACTAGACTAGGAAACACAGAAGGAAAACAATTTAGAAGAGTCTTGAGAAAAATGATACTTAAATGCCATTTTTTAATAAAAATGTTTCCCTCTCCCCTTTATATTTCTCTCTCTTCAGCAAATATTTCTTTTGTCTATTGCCTGCTAGGAATTTGGTTTAAATAGTTGCAGTACTTTCCTTGCATGGGAAGAACTAGGCATGTTGTGACCTCCCTGCCCTCTTTGCTGAGTTTAGGAAAATGAAAATTCCTGTATTCCCTGCCTTTTACTATTTCCTGAAACAGCTGCCTCTGTTGATAATTGAATATAAATGAGAGAAATATTTTCAATAAAGTAGCATTAATCAAAAAATGAACAGTTACTTCTGACTGGCAATGTCAGAACTGGTGGTCAGAAAATTTGTCATTTATGCAGATATACTTGGACTGTTCTTTTCTGTTAGACCATGGTGACCAAGAGTAATACAAAATACTACCTTGCAATGAATATTTCCTTACGGATTTTTTTCAGGTGGAAAGGCCTTCCGGGCTCCTAACTGGATTAAAGGGAATTGATTTATAAACAACCACATACATAAATATAAGGATATGAATACTGAAGATATTCATATCTGTGGGCAAAAGTAATTAATATGTGGGTTACTGGAAATCATCAAGATAAGCTATTTAAACTGAAGTTTCTTGATGATTCTTTTACTTACAAGCACATAATGCTTGATTCTCCTTTCAAGCCGCAGATACTAGAAGAAAATCAGCTGGAAAAGCAGCTAGTCAGTTTGCTAGAAACACTTCTTTTAGCTCAAAAATAGAAAAAAATCAAAAAGCTACTAAATATGGGGAAAGCTAGACTCTGTAGGATGAATTGAACATAATTGCAGAAGCATAGGCATCTCAGAATGCCAAACCTAAAAAATCCTTAATTTCTCTCCATCAGGCCTTCTATTGTCTGCATTATTATTTCCATATCTTACAGAATAAAGTATAATGTGATGAATTGTTGTGTCCCTACCTTCTCCCTGCTTGCTTTGCAGCAAACACTATGTGGCTTCACTACAGGGTTCAGCTAACCTGAGGACAAGACAAGGTAGCTTGTAACTTTCACATGAGTAAACATGTCAGAGTAAGCTCTTTTCACTTTCAAGACTTTAACTTGGACTAGTAGCTCAGATTAAAGCAACAAGCACCTTTGCTTCACTGAATTTTTTTGTTGTATCTTGATTCCTTTGAGATAAAAACGGAATACAAAACTTTCTATTTTAGGTGAAAACCAGAATTATTCTGAGGTTCAGCACTGTCTTAAAGAAAAGAAAGTATTCCTGTGTCACCTATTTCTTGACTTTTATTATACTTCCAACCTGTATTTATCTCCTCTCAAAAAAATTGGTGTCATTTACTGTCACCTAAACAACCACAAGCTGAGCATTGCAGCTTTGCCCCAATAGCAGCTGAAATGAGCTGAAAATACTACTATGGAACACATTCAGTTATGAAATGGTGCTTTACAAAAGACAGGCTGTCAATTTTGTCCCTTAGTCACATTTGAATTTGAAGAGAATTCAAGCAGAAGAAGAAATGCAAAGGACAAGGGACAAGCAGGTTAAGAAAGGAACAAATACAAGGAAATCTGGGATTACATAGGGCTAAGTACCTTCTATGTAAGCAAGGAATTTTTTTCTACTATATATAAAATAATTTGGCATAGAGGAGTAATTTTTAAATCTGTTTTGTCAAGTGACAATAAAGTTTTAAACCCTGGCAGTACAGATAATAATGCCCCATACTTATTTAAATAAGTAGGATTCTTTCTCTAATCGTCCTGACCTGAGACAACTAATAGCTGCAAACCTTTCTAATTGCTTCCTTGAATAGGATTACTTTCACCTGACTGAGTAAACTGACATTTTAAATTCCCTTTTACAATATAACAGGATATGTTCTGTTCAATGCTGCATTTCTAATGTCCCAGTGTCTGAAAGAAGCATATTGTGAATTTCTTTCAAAATACTGGTGCAGGTGTTTAAGTAGATATCCCAAACTAAAAGAAAACATAACAAAAGCTAGGATTTAACTTTCAATGAGGAAGGAGAGGCAAGGAAACCTGTCAACTTCTGCAATCCTTAATAATCAGAATAACACAGAAGCTGTGCAAATTTGCATCAAATTCGTCTACCTGGTATGCAAACCTTGTCCCAAACTAATTTTGTTTTATAGAGTCACGTTTTGCATGAAAAAAATCATACACTAACTGCAAGGATTGTCTCTTCTGGATGAAAATGCTCAGATGCAAATCCTGATGATACTGGAGTAGTAAAAGTTGTAGAAAATATAAAGACCAGACTTCATGATATATGCAACAGCTGTTTGCAGCTGGAAGTGATGTAGGTGAGATATACAGAAAATATTGCACATATTTCTCAACAATGAAACTCAGTTACAGTAATTGAACCTGCCCTTGAAATTTAGAATTGGGTCTGGTCACTCAATATGTAAAGATGATAACTTTTCCCACCAAATTCTTACTGAAGAATGAACGGGTCTCATTTAAGAACTTGAAATACAAGGTAGAGAAAAATACTTCAAGGATATCAGTTTGCCAAGGTTACCCGTAACTTTGTACAACTGAGTCATCTTACAGAGTCAAAGGAACAGCTTATCTTAGAAGCCTAACATTTGAGATTAAAAATGTTACTCATATGTAAGTTAGCCCACTTCCTTCTGATTGTTCCTCATCCAAAAATTTATTGTGAAATCTTCTTTGGAGGGGCTTTTGTAGAAGCTGCAACTTCTTGCATTGAAACCTATTGACTACACAGTTGACTCCAGAGAAAAAAACCAGAAGGAATGAAAAAAAAATATATTTGTGGAAAAAGAAAAAGTCACTTCAGATGAAAATAGGCTATATTTCATGTATTCCCAAATCCAGAGAACTTGTCCTGTGGCAACATATAATCCACATGTTCAAAGAGTGCGAAAATTAGTGGAAAGCAGTAAACTGGGATTCAAGTGAATGAAACCCCAAAACATCCTTAAAAATTGGAGGTTAATACAGCAGATAGAGGTAAAAGCTTGGCTCCATAACAGTCATATGATTTTTTCTGAGCTCTGGTGGATTTAGAATTTCAGTCAGAAAGTTTAAATATCTTTCAGAAGATTTTCAAAATTAAAAGTGATCTTAAAAAAATTGAATACATTACTGCATTAAAATATAAATGTTTTTCAGGCCTTCTCATGAGACATATTACAATTTTTCCTCTCTAGCCTCATTGCAAAAGAGTTTTGAGTCAACTTAAGTATTTTAACACCCGTTCTTATTTCTTTTAATATAATTTTTAGCACTATATTTTCGGAATGTGTAGTGCTTGATCTCTTGACAATTATACCACTACAATAATTTCTTCTTTGGAAGTGTAAATATGCACGTCTAACTTTTCCAAATTTCTTTGAGAACTTCCCTTGAAAATATTTTAATCATAGAGAAATACAAATCAAAGGTTTTCTTGAAGAAAATGTTATAAAATATTTATCACAATTTAAGGATTTTTATTACGAAACTTCAAGCTAAAGGGAACATTAAAAAAACTCTAATGCTTTTGGTTTATTTGTATCATCTGAACCTTTTGTTGAACTGAGAATAATGGGAAAAATTAAAGCATGCTGACCAAACTGAAAAGCTTCTACATCTGATTTAGATTTTCAAGTGTATCTCTTAGTTCAAGGCTGAACATTCCATGATACTGAACTAGAAATAAAAGGTGTATTTCTTCCAACAATGTAGATTGCACATTAATGCTTTTATAAAGTGATTTGCATTGTAACCACATAGTAAGGGAACAGCTCCCTCTGTTATCTCATATTTGGGATGTTTTATGCAATTCAGACAAAGAGATGATCTCCTGCAGACACATTCGGTTCTGTTTGTTCAGCAATCCCACTTACATGCAGTTGTATTGTTAAATACATGGAGTTTTCCATGGAAAAAGCATCAGCTGATTTCCAAATTGATTATAAGGTAGCTGGGCTAATGGAATTGTTGCTGAAGGCAGTGTCACAGATGCTGTGAGAGGAACAAAGAAGTAAAAATTATTTGCTAGTGAGATGGGAACATACATGCATCTAGTGGACTAATCAGAGCTCTACTGCCAGCACAGTCCCATATTCCTGTCTCTTAATTCATCTGTCAAAGACACTGGTAAACAGTGACCTGTGGGGATGCCACACCAGAGGGAAGAGCAGTATCAATGCAAAGGCATCGTGGCATTTAATAGTATGTTAGGGAATTTGACATCTCTGTAAACAAGGTATTTATTTGTTTGTGGAGGTTAACTACTGATAGGCAACAGAACCAAAGCTTTTAAACATTGTGAGGGTAAATGGGTCATATAATCAGGATCTTTAAAATAGTCTAAGTTGGTTTAGATTCCTTGCTGTGAAAAACTGATTTTTTTTTTTCTGTTAGTTTTGCCTGATATAAAAAATTTACTTCAAATCAAAAGTAATTTCCATGGAAAGTTTATGCCTTCTGGATTTTTATTTTAGTTTTAATTTAAATAAATTCAAAATGTAAGAAACAAAAAGTATCTTCAAAAAAGTAGCAGGATTATCTCATTAAATCATTTTCTAATTTGAATTTATAAGAAAAAAACTTTTGTTTGGCTCATCACTTAAATTTTCCATCACAATAAGAAAATTTTAGATTACTTGTTGATGGTCAAAAGGTACTTATTTGGGTATATTTTTGGTAGAAAGGCACAGTATAAGTTCTCCTACCTAAATGAATCAGCCTCCCATATTTTTGCTCGGGATTAGGAAACCACGCTAAGGCAGGCGCTGTGCAGGCAGCTCTTGTGCGCTTGGCGGAACTGATAAACACGACGCACACCATCCACAGTCAGACGTGCCATTCACCATACAACAGCAGTTTGGCTGTGTCTGGGAAGCCTTGGAACTGCTGTAAACATACTGCACTGCTGATCTACTTCTGAAAGAATAACACTGAAGTATCCAGCCAAGCTGTAGCATACATGACTACCCCGACTGGGATCAGGATGTCAAGAAACCATGGACAAGGCACAAAACCTCTTGAATTTTGTGTATTTTCAATGGCCTCACACAGAGAAAAACCTTGATACCTTGTTGTTCTTCATGCCATTTTCCTGATGTAACCATAAAAGAAGAGAAAACATGCATCGGCTTAGTTTATTTCAGAAAGAAAAAGCAAGCAAAGTTAAATAAAAGAAACATAGATTTCTGTTTCTTTCCCATGAAGAGGCACCGAGTTTCCCATCACCACAAAAATCATGCAGTCTCGATCAGTTATTGACATTTCAGCAGCAATCATTATGGTTTATCAGGAGTTACATTCCTGACATGAGGAACATTACAGATGAAGCACTCCAGTGCTGGGTAAAAAGATGGGGTGGTTTGAAGAAGGACCTAGTACAAGAATGTGATCACAGGTGGGAAGGAGGGGGGAGCAACACTGGTATTTCGATGAATCTGAAGCTGCTCCACATTTTGCAGTCACAGTACTCATCAAAGCATTAGAGAAAGTTTCCAGCTGTTCTGTTGGGGAATTCACATTTTTTATCACCTTATAGTCCATGGCAATGCTACAAGGTGCTAATGTGCTTAGGTGATAAAGCATTAACCAGCTAGTATTCAGGGAAGAACTGGGTGTCAAGTTACCCCTTTAAAGTTTGATGTCTAAGCATCAAGTTTCCACTAATCCATAAATAAATTAATGCTTCTTGAAGTGAATGGATTGCTTTCTTCGACCAGTGTGAAAATTTGCCTCTTCTGGCAGCACTCTGTTCATTCTCTTTGCTGTATTCACATCGTGATCTTGACGAGTTATTTGGTTTCCTTCCTTGTTTTTACAAAGGTTTGCATCCTGAGAGGTGTTGTCCTGGAAGCCAAATAGCTGAATCTTGTAGGATGCATCACCACATATCCTCATATGCATATGCCTCCCCAGATTCTGTTAAAAAACATGCCACCTGACTTGCTGAAGTACTGGAAGACTGAAAAAACACCACAGGAAAACAAACAACCCCCTCACACACACATTGCAAAGGCTCTGAATTTTCTCACTGAGAGATCTGAAAGTATGATGTACTCACTCACCACACAGAGCATTGCTAAGTCTATCTTCACCAGCATCCATTATTTCCTCTCTTGAAACTCATGCTGAGCTAAAAGGCTGTTTTGCGTGTAAAAAGGCAATAATTAATAACATATTTGTATGTGAGAAGAGAGTTTTATTATCTTGAACAAGCAATTAAATGGGAAGCAATGATAATGTCACACTGACAACCCTAGTATGTATAAAAAGGAGAATGAGCTAATCTTTCAGTGTCAAACACAAACCTGTTATTTTAATGCCTTACCCAGTACACTTTAATAATGCTATCATGATGTGAAGTTTATGTTCAATGTTAAATATATACTTAATATATCATATTCATTTAGTATGAATATACTTATTCTTTTCCCATACTGCTTTGAAAAATATTCTATAATATCATACATCAATTTCAAAGAGTTGGAAGGATAGCTTAATTTTTAGCCTGAAGCTATACAAACTTGATCATATCAGTACAGCTGTCAGGAACTAATTTACCTGTCCTTTGGGAATTTTTGATATATCAAAATTTTCCCATTTAAAATGAGTCCAGAAAAATCAAAATCCCTAAAATAAAACAGTAAGAGCCAACTAATCCTTCAGTCCACACCCAGTTTAATTTCACATATTGTATTTTGTATAGGCAACAACAACAACAACAAAAACCCCCACCACTTACTGGTTGATTTAAAATAATTCTTTTTTACTTTGGTAATTTTCATTCACATTTCACTCATTGGCTTTTAATTAGATTTTTTGATACCAAAAAAAACCTCATCCCAAATTAAGAAATACTATTAGCATTATTAGAGTCAGCTCTATTTACTAGATCCCCAAATCTACACAGAGAAGAGACATGGAAAATTGATTTCTTGCCAGTAAGAAGATGAGAATTCTGCATCTAGGTATGTGCTTTAAGGCAATTATTGAATTTAAGAAACATCATCAGAAAAAAAAAAAAAAAGAAAATATCAAATCAGAATATTAGTAAATTCCTGTCTAATTATTAAAAATCTGCTGTTACTCTACACTTTTTTGGAAGCTAAACTCATATCCTTGAATTTGAAATCCTAAAAAAATACATTCGTTCTGAGAAAGATGGGAGAAGCTATAATATATATCTATATATACTATATTCAGCATTAGCAAACACTAATCACAGTAGTAGTAAATCCTAAACAAACAGTTCCTTAAGTGTGTTTAATAGAAACAAAACCATGTTATTTTCTACAAAAATGGGGACATCTGTTAGCAGTTATTTTCCTGTTTACCCTGTGTTTATTATTTACATTTTGTGCATTAAAATCTTATTGTTTGTTAAAAATGAATTAGTGAAATCAAACCTTATGGCAACAGAGGAACACAACAGAATGAAACAGAAACTGTCAGAAGAAAGCAAATCTGCCCTGAAGCCCTATTAATCTGAGGCTTTATGACTGCCTGCTCCTTGTGCTAAGATGTCAACAACTGAAGTGTTGTAGGTTTGGGATATTTTTAATCTCTAAATGCAACAACTGTCAGTCAGAGGAGAAATTACATTTGACTAAATGAATGTGGCTCTCCTTTGGGGTAAAGGAAATGTGTCAGAATTATCACAGCGAGGCTGGCATAGCGTCTGGGCTGCACTAATTTATCTTGGAGGTCTTTACTGTCTCCAGAACAGTAGTTCACACAGACCACATGCTTTTTCTGACACATCGAGCAATTTCCCAGGAGACCTTGTTTTGCTCTACAGTGCCACAAACAGTTTTAGGCAGCTTAACACAGACTGAGTTTCATCAGTGGTCTAATTTCCCTAGGATTTATATTCTCCTTAATGCCAACAAGGGTATTTGTCCTTGGGAAAAATTGCACATAGGTGGAATTTTTTAAAAAATTTTCATTAGGATTATGAATGGCACCGTGGTTAAAACTGTGGTGATAATACATACTTTAAAGCTAATCAGTGATGTGTAGAATATTATCAAATTCTTTTCTCACTCTCACTGCATCCCTAACTTGAGAAAGGAACAAATTCAATTTAATCTTTTAAGAAGCTTGGCAGAAGGTAAATAAACTGAAAGACAACAAGACAAATAATTTAGAATTGAAAAAAGAGAAGCAAGTATTGAAAAAAATCCCAGAGGGTAGTTTTAAAAGGATGCAACTGACAGTAGGGGAAACCTAGCAGCCACTGGTAAGCTAGTCCCCACATTGATTCTGGCCACAGGTATGAAGGATAAACAATCATTGCATCTTTCCTGATGCGAAGGACCCTTTGGGTGCACTAGTTTTGTAGCTTAGCAGGAGAGAATTAATTTTGCAATACAAACTGTTCAGACTCATGCAAATGAAGTTCTTTTAATTCAGAGCCCCCTTTTTAACAGTCCTACAACTGTTTTTACTTGCTATAAAACATTGATTTGCAAACTAAAGAGCAGCAGAGGTGCTTATGGCTTAGACACAGGAAAAGAGAGTGCTAGTCCCCTCACATACCTTCTCAGATGAAGGAGGAAAAGAGCAGAACAGTAAGAGGAAAGCAAGTGTTGAGGCAGGATCACACCACGGATCTGGTTTGAAGGGACCAACAAAAGGGTACTGCTCCTTTTTTTAATCACAGATTATTCAGTTGGACCCACAAGAATCATTGACTGCAACTCTTAAGAGAATGGCCCATACAGGGATCAAATACGCCCTTGTTATTAGCACCATACTCTGACCAAGTGAGTAATCTCAGAGTAACTGAGCTAATCTCAGGCTCAAAGCATGAGGAGAGGAATTGTGACTGATAATATGGTAAGATCAAGTCAGTGATCGAATCTGCATATTTTATGGCAAAAGCACTGTTAACGGTACGCTGTATGAATGCTGAATGCTCTGAGAATAAAGCACAGGCATTTCTTTTATTCTGTTGAGTTCTTACACTCTGAGTTTTACTCAGAGTAATTTTCCTTAACTACCGGATAACCTTGAAAAATTACATTTACAATAGAAAAGTCAGCAAACAGTAAAATGACACCGCCATACAAAAATGCTTTTTTATCTATTTGACCAACTATGAGGGCCTTTAACCTGCAGATTTCCTTATTACAGCTTTCTGCTTGACTTGAGAGGGTAGAACAGAATCACTGTATTAACACCATATACACTAAGTAGATCAGTTTATCCTCAAGAAAATACTGTAACTTCTATGCATATAATGAAGATGGCTTCTTGGTAGCAATTGGACAACAATGAAGATTAAAATTCTTATTGAAATTTGAGCAATAATAATTCTTAATAATTCTTAATCAAGCCTTAATATCTTAATTGACCACAATATACTTCTACAATCACAATTACAGAGTGAGTTTTCAGAAATAACTAAGGCTATTAGAAAGTACTATACTGTTATTTGTAAGAGATATAAACTACTTGCTAACAAAATCAAGGAAAAAATGCTACTGGAAGCTTAATTATTACAACACATTACTTGTAACTTGTATTGCTTACTCCCATATTTTAACCCTGTCAAGAAAGGTGGTTTGTTTCTGTTTGGGTTTTTGAATTTATTTATTTAATTTTCCATACTGCTACAGCTGATGTCGGTTTAATTTTAAATTTTCTTCTTTATTTTTTTCCCAAACAAAAATTTTAAAAGGGATGTGTACCATAACTAAGCTCAGCAATGCTACCAGTTAGTTTTTCTGGCTCATCTTTTCAGAGTAATGACTTTGGATGTGTTTTGTTTTAATTCCAGTAACTCGCTTCATGAGTTTTGATCTTCATAATGGGTGCATGCTTCTAGAGATTCTTTTAATTAATCAATACATATTTTCTAAACACAGAAGGGCTCCAAAGGGAAAGAAATTGGAAATGGGTAGGGTTTGAATATATTCAGGTGAGTGCTGTGATTTGCAACTGGACAAAATGTGCAAGTCAATGGAGCTCTCTTATCAGTACTTTACCTTCCTGACCAATGTGTGTAAGAGTCATTTGACACTGAATGCAGTGATTAGAGCTGGGAAATACTGAATGTCTCCTGACAAGATGGAAAACAGCTCAACATTGTCAAAGGTATGCTCCATTTTTGAAGACAGTGGCCTAATGGTGTATGACCATATGAAGAAAAAAACAGTCATCTAGGCACTGGTGGTACTTTGAATTGTACTGGAAAAAGATAACAGCAGCAGCAACAAAAACAAACAAACCAACAAAAACTAGCAAAAAAAACCCAAAAACCCACCATCACTGCCATCGAAAAATAAAATCCCCAAACAACCCTCTCCCCTCCACCAAAAATACCTCAATCAAGCATAAAGATACAAATCATATCCATGGAAAAAGCTCCTGCTGCTCAACTGGTAGGCAGTTCAATAACGTCCTACTGTTGTGTCAAAGAACAGAAGGCACACATTCCCTTCCCACTAACCAGGGCAATGTGGCAACAATTAAGCTTTGAACAGGTTCCTGTAAAGTCTGAAGGTCTGAAATCCACATTATCATCTAGGGAAGACAGAGTACAAAAAGGAAAATTCCCTAAGCTGTTATATAACTGAAAGGAGTAATTTCAGCTGTTTCATATGTGCTGCTTCTTCCCATTCCTTACACTCACACTAAGAGATCTATGTCTATTTAAACTGTACATGGGAATCATAGAACAGTTTAGTTTGGAAAAGACCTCTGAGCCCATCAAGTCCAACCATTAACCCAGCACTGCCAAATCCACCACTAAACCGTGTCCCTAACCACCACATCTACATATCTTTTAAACACCTAGAGGGATGGTGAGTAATCTGCTTCCTGGGGCAGCCTGTTCCTGTGCTTGACAACTCTTTCTATGAAAAGTTTTTCCCCATGTCCAATCTTAACCAACACCCAATAATGTAAATCAGTGTCTTACAGCATGTTTTCAAAGCATCTAGCATAATATGTTGCCAAGCTCTACAAAAAAAGAAATAAGTAATAGTAAAGGCTGGTTGTCACTGCCCAACAGTGTTGCAGATTCATTCAAATACAAGTTTATAAACCAGCTGCATCTAAGCCACATGTTGTATGTCGGCTAAAGCAATCTGAATATTTTGCTGTTTGGAGGGACTCGGAAACAAAGTACTCCAATACTCTGTCTGGCCTCCATCCTAAGAGGATGCCTATTCAATCCAGGATGGTATTTTGAAGCTTGAGTTTTTCTGTTCCTCTTAGAATAATGAATTCTTTGAGCAATGTATATTGCTTTTCACTAGCATGCAAATATCTTTTGGATTTTGAATAAATTCTGAATCTGAATAAGTTGTGGGTGCTTTATTAGACAACAAGATAACCAGATGAACAGGCTACACATTTGGATGCATTTATCTATTTTCCTCTTATTTGCCTCTTTTTATTCTTACTGATTGTGATCTATTCTCTCTCCTCTTTGTTTTTTTTTCCCCCCCACCTTCATACCTAATTTAAGGTGCTTGGAAAACAGCAGAAAAGGTACTGAATCCATGTCATGTAAAAACATTATGTAGATACAAATGTATAGCATTTTTATATTAACCTTTATAAGTTCACCTGTTGCTGTGTGCACACTTACAGAATGTGGTTATGAGATTTCCATTAACTTCATGCAGTATTCAAGAATTCAGTATAATATAGCCTGTACTGCCTCTGATATTTAAAAAGAATACTTTAACTTACACATAGCTTCCCACAATGGGATCTTCTTTAAAAATTGTGCTGTTCTGTTTAGAGTAATATTTGCCAAAAATGCATATATTTTAAAGAAAAATGATCCCATGAAGACACATATTTTTTCTAGTAAAGATAAATCATGCTAAATCAATCAAAGCTTTATGAAAATAAAGTTCAGGAAACCAAGCACTCTGTAATTTACAGTCCCATAAAACAGGGCATAGGGTTTTCATAATACAAGAATAGGAATGTAAACATGAGAGCACAATAACAGTTCTCTCTCTTCTCTTCTCTTCTCTTCTCTTCTCTTCTCTTCTCTTCTCTTCTCTTCTCTTCTCTTCTCTTCTCTCATCAGGAAGTAATCCTATTGGAGTTGACTGAAACAGAATTTTTCAAGCAGTTGGGAGATTTTTTTTTAAATTTTAAAACCAAAATTAAAGGCAAAAAAACCTAATGCTTAAAAAAAATTCAAGAAGAATAAATATGGTATTGCTGTTTCAGTGGTTTGCTTGTCTTTCTACTCTAAAATATTTTTAATTAGAAAAACCTCATTCATCTGCGTACCTCCTATGCAAATGTGACTACTAAAACTTATGTATGAATTCACTAAAACTAACTGGTTGTACCAGGTCAAACTATTTAATAACATTGCTTATTCTCTCAGTATTGATACATTTCTATTATCTAGATAGATATCTTATTGAAATTCATGAGTATGGCAAAGCCAAGCTCTGAGATAACACTGACCATCATATATTTTAATAAATAATAACAATAAATAATAAAATCTTTTTTCTTGACCTCTTTTTTTGTTTGCACTTTCATTCTTTCCTCCCTATCATGATGACTAGGAACATACTTAAGTAACAACTGTGGGGAAATGATCTACCTGGAATAATTGGCGTCATGGATCACAATCTTTTGAGAACTCTGGGAGCTGGAGGATGGTATTCATCTCACCTGCCATAGCCAGTTGGAAGTTAGGCAAACAGTTGAGTTTCTCAGCAGCGTTCCCTCCATAGTCAGCTGAGAGAAAAAAAAAAATCCAGATGAGGTTGCTTAGCAACTTGAGTTTTCTTCTAATAGCTATCTTAAAATGGGATGAATTTTCCTCTGGAGACCTCCTCCTCCTTCCACTGATTATACATGAAATAACTTGAAGTGGCTGCCTAACTTCTGGACCAGTAAAAGAGATGAAATTAATCTCGAGATCCAATTACAGCATAATCAGAGTTCTGGTTTGCTCCAAGGACTGTAGTGGAAGGAAACTTGAATATCACCACATAGAAGGTGAAGAAGGGTGTCTAAATAACCTTAAGTAAAAAGAATGGATATTTCCCGAACTGGCGAAGTACAATGATGGCATGTGCTGAGGATTATGCATTTTTGCACTGTTTTACATCCATAAATGGAGAGCAATATGGAAGAAGTCTGGGAATATCCTGCACCAAAAGACTAAGATCGTTGTTAACAGACTTATTTATGAATGCACATTTATCTCAATTTAAAAAGAATGAAAGCCAATTTACTCAGTTTTGCTTTCATCCTTTACTTTTGTCGTATCAAGGGGAAAAACATCATCTGACAGAACTTTGTTTCATTTTAAAAAAAGATACTGCTTCTGCTTTTTTCTGTGTTTGAAACCAGCTCCTTCTTCAATGTTAGAGGAAAACAACTCTCCTCCCACGATTTTCAATAACTCTTCACAACTGTCATATGTCACACACTCTAAGCAAAGAATTTAGGCATCAAGTTTATGAAGAAATGACAGTTGAATGGTTAGAAGTTCATCTTGATCAATTTTTGAGTGCAAGTACAAAGCTCCTAAGGACTCCAGCTATGGAATTAAGAATGGAAATCTCATGTGGAGCTAAAGTACCTTCTAACTGTTCCTTAGCAAGTCACAAATATCACAGTATTTATTTTTATTTTCAGAAATTTTCACCGTCTGTAGTTAGCTGGGGGCATCTACACTGCAGAGCGCTTTACTTGTGTCTCCTCTGAACCACAAGAATTTCTATTGTTGCCCTGAAACAGGTAGGTAGTAAATCAGTTTGTGTATGTGTCTGTGTGTGTGTCTGTGTGCGTGTGTGTGTGTGTGTGTGTGTGTGTGTATTCACACCTGAATGAGGCTGGGAGCAGTTTCAGATCAATGTGTCTGATCTAAGATGAGAACTTTGCTGTGGCCCATTAGAGACACGTTTCTGCAGCATGAAAGTGAGAGTGGTTTATGTCTGCCCATGTAAGTGGCACAGTTTCTAAGAGGCATCACATGCTTTGTTTATATGCTTATTTTCTGTAGAAGGTACTTAAATGCCATTGTAGGTTTGGTAGGTTTGGTCATCTCTTCTCTAGGTAGTAGCGTACATGGAGGTTCACTCTTTGCTGGAATGTATGTTCCTTTGGACTGGCCAGGAGGATTTCATATTTTTCTTGACATTTAGGAAGCTCTTTCTTCTTAATATTTGGAGTTAAGGAGGATTTTTTTTTTTTTTTAGTGTAAAGTGGATTCAGGTTATCCAAATCAAATTATTGCCTTATTTCTTGCACCAAAAGAATATATAACTTCTTTATTTCACCTCTGCAGATTAAGCTAATTTGTTTCACAAGTACACTTTGGAAAAGTGTATTGCTATTGCGATTAAGTGCATAATTACTGTAGAAAGACCAAGAAATTTTCCATTCAATGAGATTTTCCAAATTTCTGGGAAATTAGAAGTCTTATCCCTAGTCAAAATAGTTTCAAAATATTTGCAGACACAAAGGAAATCTATTTGGATAAGATCAGTCAAAACAATTTAAATAATTTTGAGAGATTTAATTTCATGCAAGATTTATATGGCCACAATTTTGTCCCCAAAGCACAGATAAAGAAAATAAACAAAAAGCATCTGAGATTTGTCAACACTTTCAGTGAGCCAGTATGTCCAAGAAAAAATCTATATTAAAGATTGTGACCAGGACTAGTTACCCATGCAAAAAAGTGTTTATATAAGACTGAAAAATAAAATTATAAGTCACTTTATAGAAGAATTGTGACTGGAAACTCAACTCGGCACTCATACTTTCATGTACATTGCTTTATTTTCACATTCTCTTAATGAATTTTTACCCTCCATCCAATATTTGTCAACTTTACTTTAGTATACTGCATTTTATTTTTTGTTTATGTAATGAATCATTCTTCTATTCTTCATTTTGGTAAATTGATTGAAAATCTGGACAGTTCAATTTTTATATGTAGTTAGATTGGGTTTATGTACTTCAAAATCTTCTCCACCTTTAAACTGATTAAATGCTTGGAAAACATGAAGGCCTTGCTGCTATAAAATCTGGCCTGATGTTTTAAAACTTCAGTTTAAACTACACAGATTTATCTAATTTTAATATTGCAAAACAACATATCTGCAGATGGAAGAAAGGTCGATCAGAGTGATCAATACCATTGATTTATGGATGACAAAAAAAAAGCAAAATAAATAATAAACTTGAAACTACTAGAGATTTCTAAGAATGTTTTTCTACATATTTAACCCACAAAATCAAGTTAACTATGATATTAGTCCTGAATGTTGACTTACTGAGATAAACAAACTTTCTCAGGGAAATAAATGGAGAAGAAATGCATGTATGTAAATATGCATCTGCATAGCAAATGAATCCAACCATTTTGTGCCAACTATCCAAATAAATCATTGGGTTTTTAAAAAGCTGGGAAAAAATTAAATGTAGGGATTTAATTTACCTTAAAATGCTGTAAAGAGGAAATATATATTAGGCTATGAAATTGATTATTGCACATACTTTTAACGAAAGCTTTTACTACTTTATTTCT
Source organism: Aleadryas rufinucha (assembly GCA_013397815.1). NCBI lineage: Eukaryota > Metazoa > Chordata > Aves > Passeriformes > Aleadryas > Aleadryas rufinucha. Next base: position 146,584 of record VZTH01001651.1, read on the forward strand.
CAAATCAGAAACACAAGCAACCCTGGAGATATCTTAGCCTAATCCAATGGTCTGTGTGACACCAGATTGCTTTATATATGTGTTTCAACTTTATTTTGTTTCAAACAGCTCAAAGTTTAGCAATGTCTAATTGTTCTTATCATATTTTGGTCTTGATATAGGTTCCTTCCCACATACATGCCTTCCCTCCTCTCACGTCTTTTTTGGGAACTTGGAGTCATATACAGAAGTATAACTCCCCTTCAAACAAGACAGAGTGGCTGCTCCTTGCATAATTTTATCGAAGGAAGAGGCTCAATTATGAAAGAAATAGAAGATTTCTTATTCTCTCTCTTATGTCCTATCCTCTGGATAGTATATACTTAGGCTGGGGGCAGCCAAAATCTCATGCTTGTCAGGTCTGATTTAGCAATAGTTGGGAGGAAATAGTTAAAAGCAGAAGAAAGATGAGGAGAATGGTAGATTCACTCAAGTGACCTAGCAACTGGGAATGACAAGCCCTGGAGAATAGCAGTGTGGGAAATCCCACATATTACACCTACTTCTGTTTGTCCTCTGTCTGTTTCGTGAAGTAGAATTTCTGTGTAGAGATGATGTATGTGTTTTGAGAGACTCAAAGACACTCTCACAGACGTGCTTGAGCTCCCTGTCTTGGGATAGAGAAGATCAAAGCAGAGGAGACCTCAGCATCATGGTAAACTACACATGTAAAGGCCCTTGATAAATGGGTGCAGACAGCAGGCCCACTGCTCACTAGGATGAACTGAGCCTGATGGCACCCATGTTCCCACTGGGATGTCTCTGTCTGGGTGATTCGGGATCCTCCAGTTAGTGATTAAAAAAATAAATTTACTCTTTGCATTTCAGCTGTGGTTTTGTAGTTGTTCCAGCTGCCTGCCTGTGTTGACTCACACATTAATGTTCCAACAATCTTTCAAAGTCATACACTTGATCATATTCTTTAACAAATGGATCATTTAAAATCTTTCACAGAAAGAGAGAAGAAAGCTGGGAGAAAAGCTGGAAAATAAGCTAATAACATTCTTTAGAATTGATCGACTAAGTGAAAATACCGATGTTTTTAAGACTAGCTTTTCAACTAGTGGAAATTATTTGATCCAGTTTCTTTATGTTTCAGAATCTTAAAGTCTCCAGTGAAAATTAGCAGAGCTGAAGTTACAAAATTGTTAGCTTTGTTCTTGTGAATCTTTGGAAGCCTTTGTTTATTTATATGTTTCTTGATTGTTCTATTCTGCTCAGCAATGTTCTTTTTTGACATCACACAGTCTCATATTGGAGAAAGATTAAATACATATTTAAGATTTCTGACAATGGAAAAAACTCATACTGAAGTGGCATAATTAAGGGAAGTTTTTACAACCAAACCACAGGCCAAGTTTTCCTTACAGACCCTAGGACATTTGCAGGAACACAGATTTGTAAAAATTCAGGTCTGCCTTGGCTTATCAGAAGTATCAGAAGAGATGACATGAGATAACAGTCCCGCTGGCAGACCTAGACATCATATTCTGACTACATATAAATGGAAAAACCTAGGGATAAATATGGATTGCTTTCCCCTTCTGAAGTTTTATTTGCACTTAGTTCTGTTTAAACAGGTTAAGTGTAAATATGTCAGGAAAAGAAAAACTGATGGGAAACAGTGATTGAACTCAGAATGATTTAACATGGCAACCAGCCCAACTGTGAGTGATCTTAGCCTCTGTGAAACAAGGAGATGTTTAGAATTTCAATGAAGATTAGGTATGTAATCACTTCTTCCTGCTTCCCATGGATGCTAGCAGAAAAATTTTTGTGAAGGTAAAGAAAGAAAGATGAATAGGGGTGAAAAGAGAAGAGACCTGGATCCAAGAGACTTCATAAAATATAAAACTGAAGTACAGCCTGTCTTGCAAAAAAAAACCCCATTCCTGCCTTATCCTTTTGGTGCACTTTCTGCTTTTCAATATGTCTTTCCACTGCCCACTCTTTTTCAGAAGGAGAATTTTGTATTCCTCCCCTATATGGAGTAGCCTTCTGCGTGTTAGAGCACAGCCTTAGATTTCCACCCATCTCTCCCTGTTTGCTGTCACACCTACGCTTTTTCCTTTATGGCCTACTTTTGATGTATATTCCACTTACAGGGTATATTGGAAAACTTTTTATCCCCATTATGCAACACAATTTGCATTAGAAATGCTCCTTTTTTCTGTAAATGTATAGCACATAATTTCAATATTTCCTCCCTGTAGTAGTTACTGTGTTGTATTTAAAACACAATGAAAAATAGATGTGAGAGAGCAGGCCTTATGCTGTCTAATATAAATAAAATTTCTTTTTTTACTACAAACTTGTAGATGGCATCAACAGAAATGAGGCCATTTCCATTTATCTGAGTATCCTATGACTGGTATTGAGCAGATATACGCCTACCTTTAAGCAGGGGACAGTTCCCCAGATGGCACTGAATAAGCTGAAGAAAATACTGTGAAAAGATGCTTTGTTCCTCTCTGAAGTTTCAGGGATTCCTCTTTACCTGGATAGTCTCCTAATATTGATTAGAGTAGCCACAATGTTCCCGAACAGAAGCCAAAAGAGTGAAAAAAAAAGCCAGCACAATGAAAAAAGTAGAGCCATTACTCATGCGTTTTTTATCATCCAGACATCTTCCTATTAAGAAAATACCTTTTAGGATCTGCAAGATTTAAATCTGCACCAGGAACTTAGGGCATCAGAGATATATACTTGTCAGTAGTTTTTCTTTTTGCTCTCCCATATAATTACTGGGACAAAAATTATGCTAATTTTTTTTTTTCCTAGTAGTTCCATTGCTAAAGTGGACCCACTGAGGAATGAAAATACTAATTAGAACCTTGCTTTAAGTGTTTTACCTGGACTGCATTAATTGATTTTGTTCTGGATCTAGATTTAGCTTTATGATATTCAACATATTCTGCACTCTGCATCACATATGCAAATATTGTTTTCATGGACATGTAGCATTCAGAGAAGACCTAGTTCACTCAGAGCCCAATTTAACTGCCACTTAATTAAATGGAAAGGCTCTGACTGGTGTCTGTGAATTGCATCAATCCCTTAATAATTTCAAATGGGACCTAATGGTGAATTGGTTCTCAGCTGGTACAGAGAACTGTGAGTATGGGTCTGTTGAGCTCATCAGTGACAGTACTAAAGCAATTACAAGAGCCTAAAGAAAAGAAAATACTTAGGTTTCTCACTTGGCTATTTGATGTAAACCTTCCTTTTGTTATAGTACAGTTTCACCACCAGATTAAACCAATATCTTTTTTCAGTCCAGCCACTGAGACCACAGCCCTAATAAAATTTCACAACTATAAACTAGCCTCATGATTTATCTTTCTAAGAGAAAATGTTAGTACTAAATTAATTATGCTACAAGACCGGACAACTACATTTTGCAGCATTTCCTGCTATTCTACTGGTGCCTACAACAGCTATCATCAGGGTTTGACAGCATAGAAAGTAATGGCAATCAGTTTCTAGAAGTCCCATTGCAAATTTTTATCTCATGTCGTTGCCTCAAATAGTCATTAGCACCCAGGAACATGCAAAAAATGTACAAATTGCAAAAGCCAGAACTTAGGATACTCCAGTTCTCTTATTTTAGTAAACGATGTTATGCTTTAATTGAAAATGCTAGCTCAAGCAAACCACAATATTCTGTAATATTGAACATCTGGTGTCATAGTAGCGAGCAGTGATTACTTGTACCCAAACAGGATGCACCAGAAACCAGGAAATTCATTATTGTTGCTGGCAAAACTGTTTATTTCTGTGAATGACTTGAACATTATTAGCCACAATTCCCAAAACATCCCTTGCAACTTTGTATTATGTTCACTTTCAGGTACAGTGACAAGCCCATCATTATCAATAGCTGTAAGTGACGCTAGAGCTGTAAACCTATTGAGCACGCAGTGAAATCTCACACACCTTGCTTTCTTTCACCTTAAAATCATTTGTCACCATAGTAGCATTAGAGGATAATTTTGCATTCTCCAATGTGGATTGCACACAAATGGCACTGTATTGCTAGTATAGATATTTCAAGTAAATATTTTCTCTACATAATTCACAGATTATGGGTATGCCTTTACCCCTGTTATTAAAACAGACCGAACTGAGCCGGTAACACGAGCCTCTGTATTTAAGCCTCAGTTGTTAAGAGGGTCCTTAACAAAGCCCTCCTCTCTGAACCCTCCCACTGCATTCAGTTGCAAATCGCTGTTTGGCTGGCAAAGCCGTGGTGTTGTCCCCCCCCAGCCCCAAACCTTCTCACGCTGAGCACTGCGGCTCTATCAGCAGCAACATCTCTGTGAGGGGCAGCAACACGTCTCCTTGTGAGGGACGTTTTTTATTAATCAGGGGCACTGAATGGAAACCAATCAGACAGAGAGTCCCTTTGGCTTCTGCTCGCTGCCTGCCTGACTTAAAAGTGATGCCGGGAGAGAGGGAGCCCTAGTGAGACGCAAGTGCACCGCGCTGGAGACACGGGAACATGCAGAAGGGAGGAAGCAGGTAGAGAAGCGGCGCTGAACGGACGGAACCGGGCTCACACAGACAGCCTGGGTGAGTAGATCAACTTTCTGTAGCATGAGAGCTGCTGACAGAAAAAGAGTTAACGATTTCTTTAGGAGTGTCTAAAATGTTAAAGATGCCTTAGAGATACTTTTTAGGGAAGGTGGAGTGGAGGGGCAGTGTCAGCAGAGCACTTTGGGGATGTTTCTCTTATAGAGTTCAGATCCTCCCCCCCCCCACTAAATTGCTGAAATCTAAACTTCTGATATTGTATGTACGACAACTACTTGTGCATATTAAAAAATTAGCAATGCATATGCTATTTGGCAATACTATTAGACATTATCCAGTTGTTCCTGCCATATAGGAGTAACAATACAGCTTAACTTTTATGCAGGATGCTTTTATACCTGTCCAGATAGAAGCTATCCCCCTTTTCTATTTTTTCACATATGTGTTTATCAATACATCTAATAAAAACAACCCTGGTTAAGAAGGATGGAAACAGGAGGTCTTTACTACTACTGAGAATGAAGTACTAATACTTTTTTTAATTTTCTTTAGTGGAAGTAGCAAAATTAGTGGGATTTTTTTTATATGTTACAGGGGAAAGTGCAGCTCAGGGTTCAGGAAGATTGAGAGCTGAGGGGGATGTCCCTTTGGATATCCGTAGCAGTAAGTCAAAATGAACAGGCTTAAAGTGCTAGAATGCTTTCCAGAAGTGCTTCCAAACTACCTTGTCAGCCTAATATTTATTAATATAATAATATATAATCAGAGAGTCCAACAGAACGCAAGGCAGAAAGCATAAAATATCAAACTGACCACTTGATTCTGAAGTAACCAGTAGAAAACAATTGAATGACATTTTGCCATTTATTTTCACATGCAAGAAACACGCTGTCACATCCATTCAATTTCAGTGTATGAGCTTCAAAGAAAGAATGATGTATATGAACTAAAAGGAATCTGGTATCCATTGCTGTTGCAAGGAAATGTGCATACAGTAGCCACTCACCTTGTCACAGATTTAAGTCACAAGTGAGAAAATAGAATGATATTTTCTTAAAATGCTTTCCATTTTCAGTAGAAAAATTTACAACCAATGTGTCAGTCTTGCTCTGATTAAAGTGATAAAAGTGATAAAACTCATATTTTACCGAAATTAGGATTATGCTTCATTGCAGAGTACTCCACTAGCTACTCATGGTAAAGATAAATATGGATAAAAAGACAAGTGTACTACTTGCACTGGTTTTGGTGATGCGATCAAAAGGTTTGTTTAATAAATAATATTGGTCATAGTGATAGGAACTGCTAATGACGGATTTTTAAAAGTCATTGTTTCCATGTGATTCTCCATATTTGAAATGTTAATTTTATTCCAAAAATTGAGTGAACTAATTAAATATTTAGAAGACTTGTGTTATAATTTGTCTATGATTATTAAGAAATTTATTGATAGAATTATGTTAGTTGTTACAAAAGGCGTATTACTATCTATATGTCAATCTGACAGATAAATATATTGTCCTGTCATTTATACTTCATTGTGTAATAATGTAAATTCCAGAGAGAATTAAATATGTTTACAGCTAATGTGATTTTCTATTAACAAAAATATAAAATGTTATACAGTCAAATATCTGTGAAAGAAATAATTCTTGTTTTGGGCTTTTTTAAGTTAGGTAAACAAGATTAATTTTAAATGGAGAAATACAACTGTATCAGTACTATTACTACTTGTACCTAAAACAGTTGCCAAGTCTTTTTAAACTTGATGGAGTGAGTTCAGCAATCAAACTTTTTCATATGTTTATTCTGTGAACGAAGTAGTGTATTTAATTCCAGAGATTGTGTTGTCGCCATTATTGTAGAATATTATTCTTTGTGTGTAACTGGTACATCTCACCTAAACACAGAAGTTTGGTGATGCAGTTTGTAGAGAAAATGTGGGGAAAGACATCTCTGCCATATGCTTTGTACATCTCCATGGTAAAAGTACTTCGAGTTTTCAGCATTTTCACGCTTGTCTGCAGAAGTGACCATTCTGAAAAGGCTGTCCTTCCCTCCAGACAGCGGCCCATGTGCAGGGATTTGTGCTCTCCTCTCACCTGGCTGCTGCTCCACAATATGCTGATCTCAGCAGCAGTTGCATGGTGCTGGCAGAGACGCCCTCTCATCATGGGATCAGCCAATAAGGATGATTCCATTCCCTGACCTATCCACGAAACAAAATGTAATAACTGAAATCCACTAGTTTAAATGTCATTGCCCATAATGCTGCTGAAAGAACTGTACAACTCAATTCTGACATTTGCTTGTCTCTGCCATCAGTACATGGCTTCTGAATCTGCACAACACAGGTTGCAGGGAATCTACTGGCAGAAGTGTTTGAGAAGTAGAGCCAGAGTCTAACAGGACTGATAATTTTTCTCTGAGATTGAGTTTGTACAGGAGAAATCATCTTATAAGAAAACTGGAGTACATAGGCTAGGATATAAAACAATGTAGATACATACCGTTATGTGTTTCTTCAATGCAGTCAGAGCTATTTAACTGCAGAAAGTAACTGGAGCAAAAACCTAGAGAAAAATGCATCTCCCACTCATATCAGAATGCCTTCTGAATTTCTAAGGCTTGCAGCAGGTGTTACATGCAAATGTTATCTGCAGAAGCACTAATATTTGAACATGAATAGGGATGCCCGAGTAAAAGCTAACTGCATTCTATACGTGAGTGAGGGAGTTTATGAAAATCATTTATAGGAATAAATCCAAAATTTTGCTAAAGGTGGTAGGAGGAGAAGGAAAATAAAGCAAAGGGAAATGAACAAAAAGAATTTTTGCAAAAGCAGTGAGTAATTTCTCCTCTTGCCTTTTAAACACACAGGAAATTGCTGAATGTTAAAAAGCAAGTTATTTTCCCGACTTTCAGTGACTGATCATGATAAAAAATACCCCAGTGGCATCGAGGACTACTTGCTGAGCATGACTGAACAGGAGAGGCATATCTTGATCAAATCACACTATGTGTCTGCAGCACAAAATCCTAGTGAAACTGAGACTTGGTTACTTCCAGCAAACTGTTACTAGCTTCAGGAAAAAGGAAAAATACTAGATGTATACTGCAGCTCAGAAGAATGCTCAAAATGTTTTAGAAAGAAATAATTTTTTAATACAGGGTATGTATGTAATATACAGTATATAGAAACGTCAGGAAGTGAAGTATGCTATTTATAATCTCTGTTCTGCAATCTTGGGAAGGTTACAACAGTACATGGGTGGCATTGTTGTCATTCCATACATAGATAGTATCACACAGAGACTTGACTTGGTCTCAGTTACAGAGTAGCTCTGTGTCAGAGCCAGAGATAAAATGAGGCCTCCACTTTCCCAGTCCTCCAATTTCTCTGCATGATTACATAAATGTTCATAAAAATATATTTGTCTTGAATACTTGAATAATACCATCAATAACCACAAATGTTTCTCTGAAAACGTATTTCTGCAACTGCAAAATGGAGTGCTTCAAGTGATGGCCAGTGTATTCCTCCGCTAGTAAAATGCATACTTCTATAATAAAATTTCACACTTTTTAGTAGTAAGAGTAATAGCAACATCAAGACAACAGCACTTTAGATTCTGTTTCCCTATCTCAGAAAAAACATAGTTTTCATATTAGTTATCTCCTGATATGAAAATATCAAGGAGGTTTAGGTAAGTACAAATTTTCTAGATGCTAGATGGTGTTCAGGTTGCTTTGTCTTCAGAGGCTATATTTGAGAGAAAGAGCCACCACCTTCATGGAAATACTGCCTGTAATGATATTACAGTTTTGGGCCATGCATGTTGGTACTTAAGGATTCCACTTTCTAAAAAATACTGACAACATTTTGCTACTGTATACAAGTATGTTGAGAAAGATCTCCTAAAGCACTTGTCCAGATTCAAAACATGATCTTCATAAATTACTCTCAAGAAGAGATTCTGAGAAATAGAGAAAGTTGTGGATAATGCATTTGTGTTTGGGAATGGAAACAGTAGGCCTTTCCATCATTTTAAACAAATTATACAACACATCTCAGAAGGAGATTATCTGAATTTACATATTTTTAATAGTTCAATTGAAGTCAATTAATAATGTATACAAGCCTTTTGGCAATATATACAGGCATAACTAGATTTAGCCATTACTTTCAAAAAACTATGATCTATTATATTGATAATCAATGGTGCAGAATTTGACTTTCATACTTTGGCACATCTTAAAAAGGAATTCAATAAAACATCAAGTTGTATAAAAGTGTTCAATAAAGGAAATTTAAAAACATAATGATCTAAAAAAAATCTCAGCTTAAGATCTTACAAAAATAGTTGAGGTTTATTTCCTCTGTACATCATTCAATATTAGCTCTGAAGGAGATGAAGAGGCAAAACAACAAAGGTCTGAGTTAGGTATAAGGGTGAATTTAATCCCATTGTTTCTGTTTTGAAAGAAAACATAGGCAAAGTACAAATGAAAATTAAGATTTTAAAATCTAGCAGATATAAGTTCTGTATGATTTGAAGGTATCATTAAACTACTCATATCTGGTTTTAACAGATAAAAATAGCCCCAGTTTATGAACAGAATTATTATATATATATACACCTTCATATGTCTACATACATGTAGACACATAAACTGAAGTATAACTCATGCAAATTCTGGAGAAAAATAATAAAATATTTTTTAAAAGCAATAGATTACAACGGGTTTGCTTAAGTTCACAGTGCTGTATTCTGGCTGAATTTGTCTGCTTACTTTATTGTTTATTACAATACTTTTATGTGGTTTGCATTATTTGTTATTATTTTCTATGCTAGTGGATTTAAATACCAAGCTTTGTAGTGGGAAGCTATTGCAATAGTGTTCTTTCTTCTTATTTTTAAGGCATAGGTTCTGGTTGTGGGTAATCTCATGGAAATAATCTTGCCTGTGTAGTAAAAGGAAAAAAACATCAGAAAAACATACTTATTTCAAAAGGAAATTCTTGTAGTTGTTTAAACTATTTGTCAGGAGAGTTGTTTGTACTTTTGCTGCATTCCGGATCCTGTATTCAGAATGAGTAATATTTTGCAGTAAGACTGGTCCCACTGAAGCCAGTGAAATTACTTTTGTGCATTTCCCTTAGCCAGAGTAAAAATGAGTGCTGAATCTGTGTTCTTATAATGATGCTATCTGATAAAAAATTCTATTTTCCTCAGAGTGAACACAAAAATATTAAGTTACAGAAAATATTTTCCCATTTCTTGGAAGATTTGCAGTAATCCTTACATTTGCTTCCCAAATGTAAAAGGTAATTTCATTACTAATGAGAATTCAGACTTGTAGAAAAAAATGGATTTCTATCTAAAAAATAATGTAGTCTCTTCGTTCCTTTCTGTTATCTGCATCCCATGGATTATCAGCAACTGAGCTTGATCTTGCTCTTAGTGGTTTTAAATTTGTGTTATATATGACTTCTTTCCTAGTCAAGACATTGTTCTGTCTGGATTTATATCTTTTCTAGAGTAAGATAATAAGTAAAATCCCTTGTGTTCTAAATAAAATTAATTAATCTCTTCAATTTCCTTCATGGAGACAGAACTACTTAATCTACAGTACTGAAGGTAACTGTTCTTTGCTTAGTAGTAGTAGCAGTAGTAGTAGTAGTAGCATCAAGGCTGAAAACTCAAATATTACTTGAAGTACTGATTTTTTGATATTCTAATTACATTTGTCACCTTTTGATAAAATCCAAGCTTCTGGTACCTCCTGCTCTTCCAATTATTGTCTTACGGAAAAATCTGCTTGTGGTACCAAACCATCTCTGCAGTAAATAAAAGGATTTTCAAATCAAAATAAATGTTGTGTGAAATGTAGTTCTTACCACTTTTTTAAGGCAATTATAGAGAAGAAAATCTCAAAAAAGTTGGTACAACTGCTCTCAGCTACCATAGGCCAGAAAAATCTACTGTTTGAGAACCTGTCCCTGAAGCTTTCATTCAGGAAAGCAGTAAAAAGCACCATTTAGCTCAAAAGGGGGACTGAATTAGGAAGTGGCTAGAGTGCACCACAGACTGAAGTTTTTGCCAAAAAAAAAAAAAATTAAAAGATAGTCATCTATACTGAAAGGTTGACTCTAATAGATAATGATTTAGGAACATGTCTAGTGTTGCACATTCATAAACATAAATGTGAACACTGCTAGAATGAAAGATTTAGCACTTCTGACAATGGTACTTACATTAATAACTTATTTGCCATTTGAATTTATGCTCATGCAATTCACATTTACATTTCAGAGCAAATTTTCCTAACAGGTCCCTATAATATAAATTCAAAGAATATGGAAAATATAGGATATAGAAAAAAATATAGATGCGAAGAATAAACTTCTCAAATACACAAAAGCCCTCTATGTTTTTTTCTGTCTCCAATATGTTGAGATTAGTTCATAGCATTCCCCAAATCAAAAGCCTACAGGCTGAATAGTTTTTTAACTACTTTGTTTGTAAACCAGTTATTTGGATTAGAGAACTGCACTGTTAGACACAGGGTCATAGTTCCCTTGATTATTCAAGACATATACTAGATAATGTCTAGTATATATATATAAAAGACATATAGATGTCTTATATATGTATATATATATACACATATATACGCTCATTTCAAAGAAATATGCAACTGAAGATTTGCTAACGATTACACACAAGAACAAATGGTTCCCATGTAGTTTGTGTACAGATCTGTGAGTGTAACAGACACACAGGAACATATTTCTAGTACGAGTGTTCATTAGAACTAAAATGAGCCTTAAGGTTTAACCAGTACAGGATTCGAGTTCCTGGTCTCACAACATAGAATGAATCTCAACTTGTATTTCAAAAGTATTTCACTACTTTTTAACTAACAGATAAATTACATAAACTCAGGATAAAGTGATATTTCTGCAAGTGTGGGTAGTTTGAAACATTTGCTATGCGTTATGCATCTGACTGAGAACTTTCCTAAGATTTACGTGTGGGGATCCCAAACAATTAAAAAGTGGTGCAGAAACATACACTGAGTAACCCAGGGCAATTGTTAAAGTACATGCCTAGAGCTACTAGAAGAAACCTTGCCAACCTTGTTGAAAGCATCTCTAGTTCTCTGGAGAAGGAAGAAAACAAGGAAGGAAGGAAGGAAAGAAAGAAGGAAGGCTTCCTCTCCAAGAGTGGATTCACAAAGCTGCAGCAGCATAAAGATTTCTGGATTACTTATTTTGAGATCATTTAAAATGCAATCCTGTGGGTACAATAAAAATGGGACCAAAATGAACGTTGGAGTTTATGTCCTTTCTTTGCAAATAGCACCAGAATCAATAATTTTTACAGACTGAAAGCTGAAATCTGAAAAAAAAAAATACTTTTCAGGGACATGAACAGGGGGGCTTCCTTCACCTCCAGTTAATTAGCACTAATTAAACTTCATGCTAGTCAGCCTGTGATTTTAGTAGAAAATTTAAAAAATCTTGAAATTGCTTGTGGTGAAAACATACATGTATTTGTGCATATATGTATCTATACCTGTATCTGTGTCAATATTATTTTATCATTATTTTGATATAATTTTAGAGACAAAAGTGAGATTAAAGATCTAGGGATCTAGATATACTTATATCTGTCTATATATATATACAGACAGATATATCTATACATATATCTACATATATCTATATAAATATAGCTCCACCTTTAAATGCGTAATGCCCAACATAGATTTTTTTTTTCTTTTTTATGTGCAGAACCTCTGTGTTATGAAAGTCATGCATATACTTGAATTGTAAGGTCTTCAGAGCTATATGTTCTAGTTACTAACAGCTAAGGCAATGTGCTTATGTGCTCTGAATTGAGGAGGTGTTTGCAGGTTTTATTCTATTTCTTTTTCTATTCTTTTTCTTCTATAACATCAGACCTAGAGTGGTAAATATCAGAGGGAAACAGAAAGACATCTGCTCTGTCTATACTGTCATGGCAGAATCATAGAATGGTTTGGGCTGAAAAGCAACTTCAAAATTTGACCCACCTGCTGTGGGCAGGGACATCTTCCTCTAGATCAGGTTGCTCAAAGCCCCATCCAACCTGTCCTTGAAATTTTCCAGCAATGGAATATCCACAAACTCTCTGGGCAACCGGTTCCAGTGTCTCAATACCTTTGTTGTAGAATATTTCTTCCTTATATCCAACATAAACCCTCTTCTAATAACAGTTAAAAGTCATTAGCTCATATTGAGTTTTTCATCTACCAGTACCCTCACGTCCTTCTCGGAAGAACTGCTCTCAATCTCTTCCTTCCACTGTCTGTAGTGATGATGAGGATTGCCCCAGCCCAGGTGCAGCACCTTGGACTTGGTTTTGTTGAACTTCATGAGATTTGTACAGGCACACTCGTTAAGTCTGTCCAGATCCCTCTGGATGGCGTCACTTCACTTGGTTGTATCAGCTGCACCACACAGCTTGTTGTCATCTGCAGACAAGCTGAGTGTACACTCTTTCTCACTGTCTGTAGAGTTAAAAAAGGCATTAAATAGTATTGGCCCCAGTAGAGACCCTTGAGGGACACCACCCATTACTGGTTTCCACTTGGACATTGAGCCGTTGATTGCACATTTTTGAATGAGGCCAACCAGTCAATTATCCATGTAACAGTCTAACCATCAAACCTGTACGCCTCCAATTTAGCAGCACGACTGTTGTGGTGGATCACATCAAAGGCCTTACAGAAGTCCAGGTACATGATATTGGAAGATACCTGGCCCACTGATGTATTCTGTCCATCATTGAAGGCCATGAGGTCAGTCAGGCAGAATTTGCCCTTGGTTAAGCCATATTTGCTGTCCCTAATCACCTCCTTGTCTTCCATATGCTTTAATATATCTTCCAGGAAGATCTGTTTCATAATCATACCAGGCACAGAGATGAAGCTGACTGGCTGGCAGTTCTCAGGGTCCTCTGGCCAATCAACTCCATTTTATCCTTTCAAGATTTCTAGAAAATAATTTCACTTCATTCAACAAATTTGTTTTGAGGCAAAAATTCCATGAAAGAGGAACTTTTGACTAAATCGCATTAATACAATTACATGGCATGACTAATTGGTAACTTTCAGTGAAGCACTTTAATACCCATGCACTTTGCACCTCATTACAAGTATTGACAAAATTCACACCTTCAGAAAATTTAAGCAATTATTTCCATATGGGGTTTTTAGCTTCACTTTCTGTTTCTCACCTCAAAGAGCAAAGGTTCAAATCAAAAGTTAAAATATTTTTGCTACGATGGAGTTTTTGAAATTCTTCATCTTTACTGTATGGTCATCTAAATGATCAGCCCCAAGGTACACAATACCTCTGTTAACTTTAATTTGAATGGCCCTTTACAATGCAAATAAAAGTTGACTTCTTATTCCTACTTCATTTAATTGGCCCTGAAGTCTAGCTTTATTCTGATAATTGAAAGGTCAAATGCTGTGAGCATGCTCCTTTTAAGCAGAAATTTCCATCCTAATGACCACTATCAAGCATCTGAAGAACAGGAAGGACAAAGAAGACACAGACATGTCCTTTGATTTTTTGCAGGTAGTCTGTAGTGGTTAATTCTAAGGCACACTGAAGGAAGCATGAGGTTTCCAGCATTGCCACAGAGCATCCAAGATTTCTTATTCTATTTATAAAAAAGACAATGGAAGATGTTAAGATTTAAATATATGGTAGTCATAGGACAAAGTCACACCACCTTCATATCCAAGCAATTGTTTTCCCAGGTGTGGCTGACAAACATCAGCACCATTCCCACTCAGAAACAAAGACCTATGATTTGCCGTGATAGATAATGGTATTCATCTTTGAAGGCAGCATGTTTTGTAACTTTTTTTCCTCAAGAAATGGAGTGACACCATATGGTATGTTAAACAATTGAGACTGGAAATTGATTTATCTTAACCAGCCTTATTCTTTAATAACTAACTTCACCAGCCATATTCTTTAATGCCAGGAATGGATGTTAAAAGTTGTAGGTTATCTCACTGAGAATTTAGTAAGTACTTGTCAATGTTCATTTGTTTTGCTGTCTACAGTCCTCTTGATGCTATGATGATTTTTGGCCTTTTTATATACCCCTTTTTATATACTCTTTTATATAGCTTTTATGTATTCTTAGTGCTTTTTAGCCCACATATTTTAAATTCCTTAGGTTTGATAACTAGCATAGACCCCATATTCTGTTAAGCCAGGAGACCAAACATTCTGGAAGCCTCGCAGTAGGGGGTCAGGAAGCCCCAGACACCAAGGTCCTCTCCAGAACACATTCTATAAACTAAGATAGGCCCATCCAGGGGGAAGATTCCTTGGATGAGGGGTTCACTCGAGTCTGTCATTGGAGAATCTTTGACAGATATGCTAATTCACAAGGCCTATAACTGTATATGTGATGTAGGGTGTGTGTGCATTTTGGTGTGTGCTGCTCAGCACATTCCACCTACATGGAGAGTGCACCTTAAGGATCCTTAAATAAATACCGAGGTAAACCCCTTCTCCCTTTTAACTGTGTTTAGCTCTGATTTTAAGACCAAGGAAAGGCAACACTCTGAAATTAGATGTAAAAGAAATTCCAACACAATCACTGTAAAAACCATCAATATTTAAATGCAGAAATATACATATGCTTTCCTTAGATTATATTGCGAGTCATGTACATTATAATTTCATTGAGTTTATCTAGTAGTGAGCAGGAATACCACAAGATCTCAGTAGAAACTTAACATGCATGGAGCCAGTAACAAATATTATTAACTGCCAGAATGGCAGCAGTATCATAATATTTCCAACATTTATCTCTTTTCATACTGTTTCGTACATATTTGTCTTAACATTTCATTGATATTGAAACAGTGAAAGAGTGAGAAGGTTAAGAGTAATTACTAATATCTGTACTCTGTCACTAGGAGAACATACACCCATATCACTGGACATCCATAGCCTATCATGCTCAGGTGAGTTATATACTCGCCATGATAAGGCGAGTTATATACTGCTCTATCACATTTATTCCCAATGATAGTGACTGCCTGGCAAAAATTATAACTAATAACTACTAGAATATTTCTGCATTCTCCAAACATGGAAAATACTGCCTATTACTTAAGTGAAAGTCAACTTAGCATTTGTCTGTTAAAGACACTGAGCCCAGCTCTAATAGAACAACATAACACTGCCTAGATGTCTAGGGATACACTGGTTTAAGTGAGTGGTCATTACCCTGCGAGTCTGCAAACTGCTAAGGAGCCTGTTTCTAAGAGAGCTACACAAAAACATACAGGCGAATTACAAACAGCTTGAAATTTGTCATAGAGAATTGCACTTTCCTGATGGAAAATATTTATAATGTCTGTAATCTGTAGTAATCAAAAAGGAACAATTTAGAACCCTATGTGTCTACTGCATTTTCAACAGATTAGAGGTTTATAAAAAAAGACATGTGGCCTAAGTAACCTTGTTTTTGCTAGACATAGATGGCAACCGGAGAGATTGTAAAAGAATATTGAGTGGAGAATTTTTTATTCGTACTTTGTTGGGATTTTGATATCACTAAGAAATCTGAAGGACAAGAGGATAATCAGGAAGGCACAAACAGTGTAGTTTTAAAAACAAGACCTTTTAACCCTTCTAGTTTTAACATGAAACTATTAACAAGTTCAAAACCTTGCAAACATATAAGACTGCATCATTTAAGTTCACGTTTTGCCTTAGACTCCACTTTTGATAAGAATAACCAAATAGTTTTACTTTTGAATTTGAAGTCCTGTTAATTTACTGGTACAATGGGAGATTGTGAACAGTCATAGCTTATTGTTCAGGAAAAAAATATACACTAACTTGAGTAACACATTCTTTCATTGAGCTTAGACTAAAATAATGAATTTAAATCTTGAAGCAAGAAATACTAGAACATGAGAAAATGATACAAATAATATTAACACATCACATGCAATGTCTTTGTAACAATATGGTTCTATCTCATGGATCTGAAAGAAGATAGCTGTTTTATCAGAGACCAAACAAATTAGTATTCCTGTGGTCCCCCTCAGAAATTGCCAATTACCAGTCAGTAATTACAACAAAGTATTTCAAAGTGTTCTATGACAGCAATCAAGTATAATCTTCAGGTAAACAACAGAAGTGCACATAGTTCTGATGGAAAGCTCATCATGGTCCAGCTGAATATTCCCATGGATAGCAGTAACATTTAGATCCAATCTTTACAAAGGGAGGAAATATTGTCACTGTCATTAAGAGGCTGAGCAGAGGACTTGGGAGCTGCAAAGGGACAGAAAGGGCAGAATGCATTGCACAGCTGAGCACCAGCTTGTTCAGAACGCCTGAAATGCCTGACCCTCACCAGGCTCCACAAGCTGGGCAACAGCAATAGGGTGGGAATGGTCAACTGTTGCACAATCAGGACTAATGTTAAACTATTAGAAATTTTTCTTTCCAGTGTCTCCACATCCTTCCTCCTGCACAGGGATTGGTATGTGTACAGAATCCACGTTATTTCTACAACGTCTATGTGTATAAAATGTGAGTAGATAGATAACATTAAATGACAAAGCCAATTAGAATATATAATGTGAAAAAACCCATTTGGATTTTTTTTTTTTTTTTTAATGCATTCTCTTCTACACAGAAGTCATTGACATTCAAGCAAACAAGTGGAATAAAATCCATGTTGCTTTCAAAGTAAATATCAGAGGAAACAGTATTGCAAAATGCCAATAGATAGTGATTTCTGATACAGCAGAAGATAAAGTTAGATGAAAATACAGATAATATAAAAAGGCTTCTTTCTGCATAGGCTGGGAGAGAAAAGGAAAGTATATCTTGTTCAGCTACCAGAATGAGATTGAAATATAATTTCAGTAAAACTTAAAATGAGATAAATATAATATTGTGAACATAGTACTTATAAAAGTAATACATTCTTTTATCAAAATAAATAATCGATAAAATGAATTGCTATACATGAGTACTGCATAACAAGAACAGTAGACAAACACAAATTATACACAGGACTAAAAATCTTTGGTTTAAAAATTCAAAATCAAATGTATACATTAGTAATATGTTGAAGAAGCTATGCCTTTAGAAGGTGCTAGAATGTATATATTACTGACAAAAATTTCATTAAAAGGCAGACACAAAGAGGAAAAACCATAGAAACGCAACAGAAACCTTACTGTAAGCCACTGAAGTTAGCAGAAAGTTTTTACTGACTTAGACAACTTGGCAGAAAGTTCTAAAATGTCCTACAAATACTAAAAGAGAGAAGAATATGAAAAATATGCACACCTGGGCAGAGCAAATGTAATAGATGTAGGGAAGAGAAAAAAACCAAAACACCCCTACAAAGATTAATTGCTTATTGAAATAACGTCCTGGGTAAGTGATGAAGCAAAAAAGAATGGAAATAAAGAGCACCTTACCAGACTTAAACTTTAAATGCATACCAAATTAGAGACATACAGAAATAAACGCATTAGAAAAATGCAGAATACATTGGCTTTCAGAAAGAAAATGTAAAACTGTGATTTTATGCATAATAGAGAAATCACTAGAAATTGGGAATTCCAACTATGAAGTCACTACCTAAATTCTTATTAAGGCCACTTTTTAGTGTAGGCGCAGATACAACCTCCATTAGAAACAGACAATAATTAAGTAATCTTAGTTCACTGTATGACAGAGGACTTATATAATTAAAACAAGACAATAAATTGAAAGCATGATTGTTATTGACTCAGTTATGGAGTATTCAAAGTAAGTCTGATGATGCGTAGAAGAACTTCATTGAACATTACTGGAGTAAATATGAACATATTTTCAAATGTCAACAGGGAAAACAAAAAGTAAAAATATGGCTAGAGTAAGCACTTTTATTTTTAATTACAATTTCGATGATCACATCCAAATGAGTAAAGTTTCACACATAATATATTTTTCAATGGATTTTCTTTTACAATTTCAACACATGGAAGCTGGTGTTAACAAAATTATTTTCTTATGTATTTATCACGACAAAAAGGGAAGGTTAAAGAAGAGAAATATGTTTCACTTCAATTTCACAATTTCTTTTATGATGACTTAATGGCAGCTAATTATGTATTTTTTTATGGTATGAAATTAGCTGTTCTGCAAGATTACTCACTTTCATTATGACACAAGTGGGAGAGGGGGTCCAATATGGAAATTAAGATAAAGTATTTAGTTTTGTATTAGATACAATGTATTCAATAACTTAAGTGATTTTATTATTTCATATGAATTACTAAAACATTTCATGAAACAACAGAAATTATAAAGTGGAAAGATGTAAGGCAATATAATAAAAGCTCCTAAAATATCAATAGTAAAAGTGAAAAGAGCAAATTTTAAAATATGCCAACCAAAGAATTTTCCTTTTATGGAAAATTTTTAAAAAATACTGGTAATGAGAGTAAATTGTGGTGAACAATGCTTGACAAATAATAACTTGATGAAGATAAATAACTTTTCATTTTTGTAAGTTTTGTATTCAAATATGTTGCTGGAGCAAATTACCTGGAGGTCAAGTCCCAAGCTGTTACAAGGTGCATCATAGGCTGGATTGACTGTATGTCATAAGGAGATATGAGATAAGCAAAAACCATGTAATGAATTTCAGAGTGGAGAAGAAACTGCCTATATGCATTTTTCAGCTAAACTATTTTAAGGTGGAATATTTATTCCCTCATGTTTTATTCAGTTATTTACTTTTCTCGAGAAAATCTGGAGTCCTACTTGTCTTCTTTGCAGTGGAGTCACTTTTAAAGCTTATCATAACCTCAATAACAAAGAAGTTTTCCTAAAACTTATATTTTATTGCTGTAGAAACTGTTAGGTGACATCAGATACCACTGTGGTAAATACCAATTTGTGTGAATAATGCTTATTCCCAGAAAAATGTTATCTTCAAAGTTTCACAAGAAGTAGCAGAGGTTCTTAAAATGTATGGAGAAAGTAATGCTATTACAAATATTTCCAGTGAGAAAAATCTCAAAATAAATGAAACAATAGATCCAGTGTATCACAGACTGTTTTCAGAATTGCTGAGCATCTGTAAAACTAGCTTAATTCGTGGACCTGCTGATAGTTAGCAGTTCTGAAAAAGTCGGATCCATGTTTCTTGAGCTGGATAATTGGAAAGTGTTTCTAACAGACAGCCATACTTCATTTAACAAATGGATGCTATAAATGGAACGTTCACATTTAACTTTATAGACTTCTCTGAAGAACACTTATTCTCCCTTCCTACACCTTTGTTGTTCTCAAGTGTTTGTATCCTCTCTCTTCTCCTTTTTCCTCATCTTCTGGGTGCTTTCCTCATCTTCTCACTTTCTCTTTCCCTTTCCTATACTTGCCTCTCACTTCTTATTTACTCAGCATTCATGCCACTAAAGACTAGAAGCAAACAAACAAACAAAAAAGACACTAAAAGATGTAGTGGTTTAGATTATACGACACATTATTCCATGGTGTTTAATTTTACCTAGGAAGAAGCAGAAAAATACTAGAAGAAATCACATTCCATACAGAGGGTAACATATTTTTGCATATATGATTTCAACCACAGAATTTGTATTTGGACTTGCATCTCTGGAATTTTAACTTGGCCTGTCTTTCCTCATTGACCAAATAGGTCTGTAAAATCAGTATTTACATTACTTTCTGCCAATTACATTGCTACAAAATACTGAGATACAGTCACAGATAAACCATGAAGAGAGCTTCCTATTTGTAAATCAACAGGAAAATCAAACTTATACTTCAGTTAAAAAATATTAGAAACTGATTCAACAACTATCAATACTCCTCTGATGCTGAGAATACCAAAAGTCCTTCCTCACACGGCGTTACAAGGCTGCGCTGAAATACCAATGTGGTACATGGAACTGTTAGGAAAAGAGAATGCTGTAAAGAAATTGTGAAAGTGAAGAACATGTTATTGATCATTCTATGCTTTTCCATTCTACTCTTTCAGACACATTCTTGTACACTGACCTTTCAGGTATAAAGGCAATCTAGTCCATGTTTTCCAAAATATGGGCAATGCCTTTTTAAATACTGTGTTCCTCTGAGTAAATGATTAATAACTGGAAGTCTCATCAGTTATTAAGAGTAGTATATTATGACAATCTCACTTTTTACAGAGACATGCAATCAAAGTATGTTTAGAAAATACCTCAGGCACTTTTATTTGGTATTTATAGATACATATTCCATTTCAAAAGATGGGAAATAAATAAAAAGACACTACACTTTTCTCAAAATTGATAAAAGTGCATGTGAGTGAAAGCAAGAGCAAGAAAAATTATTCCAACTATTTTTTTTCATGACAGGATGTTTGCTAAATCATATTTGTCTTTAGTGTAACCATTTCACTCAGATCCTATAAGATTATTAGCATGTGTTATCTAGTTCCGGGTTACACTTACTAATATAAAAGAAACAAAAGACACTTAATAGCAAGCATCATCTTTAAGAAAAAGGAATAAAGGAATTTATGCAGCTTCACTGTCTCAAAAAGTGCGAAGATATAGTATAATGTTATGGCTCCCTCTTTTGGATAACAGATATCTAGTATTCAAAAATAAGAAAACTCACCATGTCCTTAACACCGAATAAAACCTCCATAGGGCTCAATTTTTCCCCCAGGTCTCCCTTAACAATGATTAATGCAATCAATAAAAGCAAGCTTTTTATAAGTTTCTTGCAAAATGCAATTATATTGTAGGTGCCCATTTTATAAAATAGATATGCATTTCCAAGATAGCACTGTAGTTAGAATATTTTTGATATATGTTAAACATTAGTCTATCAAGTACCTATAAAAACTGGAACATGAAACTTTGATGGATTGCTCCTTATTTTAGCAGTGTTGTTAATACAAAATAGAGAACAATAAAGAGATGATTGATGAAAGCACTTACCCTCTGAACAAGTGACCAGAAAGGAACAAATTTTACTCCTACACTATTATTACTTCATTTATAACTGTGAGTGGAAAATAAAATGAATGGTCACTTGGTTTCTTCTTTTAGAATCTCCATCATAAATGCAATCCAGGTGAAAATCCACAGATTTATATGCACCGAGTTTTGAACATACCATTGAAGAATAAAAAGAAATGTAACATGTTTAGAACTAAAAAAAAAAAAAAAAAAAAAAAAAAAAAAAAAAAAAAAAAAAAAAAAAAAAAAAAAAAAAGAATTTCAGTTAAATAAATTTTTTTTTGCTAAATGAGAAAGGTGAAGAAAGAGCAAAACTGTTAAAATATATCAATCAATACAAAATAGTGACTCCTGACAGAGGTTAAACTTCTATGGTTTTCCTAATGCAAGATTAGTAATCATTGTTGCCTTTATAGATATTGTTGTATTTAACTCTGAATTTGGATTTTGTTTTCCCAAGTACTGGAAGCATATCACCATTCTTCTACATTAATACGAAGTCATAATTCCATAACAGGTTCAATTTTCTTTGTGTATCCCTGTATGCTGCTGTGAGACAACTAGAAATAAAATTTTTGCAAAAAAATGCCCATGCAAAATTCAGTAGCACTATTCAATGACTTCAGCAGCATCAGCTAGAAGGCAGAGTTTATTTCACTCAAAACTCCTTCCTATTGCTTTCTTATTGCCTTTATATAAAATATTGATGTAGGCATGCACATATAAATGAATGGATTTACAGGTTTTGTTTAGCACATTCTACTACTAAAAATAGCCATTCCTGAACATTCATTGAGATGCTGAGCTGTACAATTATAAAATTAGCTGGATTTATACCAACTAACTTAAAATTATTATGTCATGATGCTCATTTTTATTACACCCTTGCAGTGTGTTTTCTCTTCTCAACACCCAGAACTGCAATAGGACAATTGCATTTGACTATGGTGTGTCATTATTATTCATTCTATTTATTAGTAACCATTACTATAAAATGTTTATTTTATGATCAACACTGCAGTAATGAGATTTAGATGAAGGTGCATCTTTTCCATGAAGAACTGCCTGTGGATAGTGCATATAATGACAGTGTTTCAGTGTTAGGAAAACCAAGGTAATTTAGCAAGCCTTAGTGAAAATAGAAATTAGGCTGTTTCACTAAGTGATGCTATGTACTCCCAACCATACTACTAAAACATGACAACAAAATTTGGCTGTAATAAAGACTGCAGCATCACAAAGCTAAAAAGAGGGAAGAAATTCACTTGTACAAGGTATAAGTTTGTTTCATGTGAAATATCTATTCCTATTTAAACCAAGAAAAGATTAAAAACCAGAGCCTGAAACATCCCTATGTATGCACATCCCTAACTATGCACCTTTTTTTCCTGTTACGTGCTTGAGTTAGTTTGCTTTCTACGAAGTCATGTATTTATGACTTGTCTTAGCCATATGAAGCCCAAACAAAGATATGTCTCCTCATATACCCTTTTCTCTCACTTTTTTTAGGAATGCAAGAAGGAAGGGAGAGAGTCAGAGGCATTTGAGTTTATGCAATAAGTTTTAAAGCCAGGCTATGCACTGCCATTTCAGGCAAAGCTAGACCAAAAGTACTAGACCAGAAACCATAAAGTTAATGCTTTGCTATATCAACTTTTTTTCAATCATATTTCTACACCTTTTTCAGTCTGAAACAGGAACCATACACATGGTTTCATGCAGTGATAATTTTACTTTTTACTGACTTTTAACCAAAAGGACAAGGAAAATACAGGAGGCAATTCTGAAATGCTATCTGAAAAGCACTCTGTGTGTTTTGAATTAATCCAAATAAATCACATGAAAATCGGAATGTTCTGGGAATTCATGCTGAGATATAGATTATTAAACTCTCAAATCTGGTTCCAGTTTTACTGAAGGAAGTATGTCACATGCCATTTTAAAGCTGACTTGTCTTTTAAGAGAAATAAGTTATTTCCTTGTCTTGTAGGTAGAAACAAAAGAACAAAATAGCAAAACAGATAGCAAAACAGTTGGTATCAGCAACAACAACTGCACCGTCATCAGAGCACAATTAAATTATTAAAGACATATGCAGATGACATATTCCTCAACCTTCAGATGCAGTTCCAGGTGGGTCTGAAGTCTTCTGGAATTTCCTGCCATGGGAGCAACGATAAACCACAAATGAAGTCTTCACTAATGGTACAAATTTGAGGAGGGCAAATTCAGGAAATATTACAGGAGATCTCAAAACCTCATGGGGAAAAAATTTAATCAAATTTCCAGTATGAAATTGAATATTAAAGCCAAACTCTGAGCTACTGCTCAGAGTTCTTGGTGGGCTTCTCTGCAGGACTTTCAAACACCAGAGGGCCACATCCAAGCTATTAGCTCTTGAGAGAGAATATAAATACAGACCCTTAGGAAACAAATAGAAGAACAGGGCTCCACTAAAAAAGCATTACACCTAATGTCCAGAGCCATGTATCAGTGTGATACCCTTTCTGCCGTTTCGTCAGAGGATGGGGAAACATTTTAACAAACTGCTATGATTAAAAACTTCTTTGGGAAGTTCCATTAAACACTTTACCATCAGCACTGTGCTTGTGGCTACCCAGAGTTCTGTGGTTCATTTGTCATAGTTTTCAGGAAAATAGAGAAGGAGTTATAAACCCCAAAGGAATGAATGTCACATTGCTTTGTTTATTTGTTTATTTATTTATTTGACCAGGGACTCAGCAGAAGATCTCATTTCAGTACAGTGGGATTTCAAGTTGGCAGCTACTTCATGCATACTATGAGGAATTCTAAAAATCTCAGTGTTGAAGCTGTTGAAATATTCATTTTTTTCTCTATATGCAATACCAAGTTTTAAAAATCTGTTCCTGCAACTTGCTCCTGGTAGAACTGAAATTAAGTCTGAGGCCCAAATGAGTGAAACTGTTAACAATAATCATAAAGATCACAATAGTTAGACACATGGTGTACTGGGGAAAAGTCAGTGTAGCTCTTCAATAGGAAAGTCCTGCCTTACAGACCTATTCAAGTTCTCTGAGGAGTCGTTAAGCATATGGGTAGCATTGATCTCTTTGATATGATCTAGCTGTGCTTCTAGAAGGCTTTTGACAGGGTGACTCACCAAATGATCTTAAGCACCCATGAGCTAGAAGTGAAGGTCCCTGCGTATATCATTAATTGATTAAAAACCACCCAATTTTAATTAATTTTAATTTAGTAAATACATAAATATTAATTAAGTAATAAATCCATTTAATTGATTAAATGACAGAAACCAGCAGGGAAATGTAAATAATGAGTTTTGACATTGAAATGTCTGTTTCAGTGTTCCACAGGGATCTGTACTAGAGCCAGAACTACACATACTCATAAATAAACCGAAAATAGGTTTGAATATCAAGGTGAAAAACTTTGCAAGTGACATTCAGCGTGTGCTGCGATAAAGTTAATTTATTTCATAGTGTCTAGTATGGGGCTGTGTTTTGGATTTGTGCTGGAAACAGCATTGATAAGGCAGAAATGTTTCCATTACTGCTGAGCAGGGCTTACACAGGGCTAAGGCCTTTTCTGCTCCTCACAGCCACCCACCAGTGAGCAGGCTGGAGGTGCACACGAAGCTGGGAGGGGTCACAGCCAGAACAGCTGACCTCAAATTACCCAAGTGATATTCCAGACCAAATGGCATCATGCTCAGGATATAAAGCTGGGCAGAGAAAAAGGAAAAGGGGAAGGTTCAGCACAAAGTTGTTTGTCTTCCCAAGTAACTATTAAACATGATGATGAGGCCCTGCTCTCCTAGAGATGGCTGAGCACCTGCCTGCCCATGGGAAGCAGTGAATGAATTCCTTGTTTCACTTTGCTTGTGTGTGTAGCTTTAGTTTTACCTATTAAACTGTTTTTATATCAACCCATGAGTTTTTTCACTTCTAGTCTTCTGTACCGCTCCCCTGCTCTACCATATGGTGAGTGAGTGGCTGTGTGAGGCTTCGTTTCGACCTGGGGATAAACCACCACAACACGGCATAATAAAGCCAAGGGGGTGTACAAAGGAATCTTATGACTGCGGCTCTACTAACATGCTTCAACTTTGAAACTTTGTAATGTACCTGTCCATAACTTTTCGATATTATTACAGACCTTAACATTGTTTTAGCTTGTACCAACTGTTGCTCTCCCAGAAAATTCCCATTGTGTAATCTCATAGATGGTACGGACATGGTAGACCCACTTTGGACTGAGGCATGGGAGAGAAGAAGAGAGTTTAGCTATAGGGATTTGAGCCTTGCTATGCCAACCAATCTCTACCTTACAATGGTCTAACAGCTACAGGAGTTTGCCACACTTACAATTGAAGTCTACGCAAAACTGTGAGTGCACGCCCAAATGACACACGATGAAATTGTTATGAAATTATGTGAAGCCACACACGTGGTAAAACCCAGACTATAAATTTGAAATAATAAATTCTTACTACTTGCCATGGGGGAATAACACTGTAATGTAACAAAAGATAGTACAGGAAAACCTTAGCCCAGGGCTGTGTGGTCAATAAAAAAGCAAACTTTGCCATATATCATGATGAAATTAAGTAGAGAGAGTGATTAAGCTGCTGTTTATATATGCGTGAAGCAACAAATTATGATTGCCAATCTCAAGAGATACACCCAAAAAAAAAAAAAAAAATAGAAGCGATTCAGAGGAGGGCTTCAGCTGCAATCAAAAGTCTGGCACGGCTTCCATACAAGAAATGACTAAGCAGGCAGTCCTAGAGCTTTCCATCTTGGAGAAAAAGACAGCTGAAGGAGAAATTGATTTAAGTCCATACATTCATCAGTGGCAAAGAGAGTGTAGAGGGAATAAATATTTACCATGGCTTCTAATGGCTGTACTCATTGCCTAATGAAGATGTCACTTACAATGTTCAAAAACAAACAAAAAGGGCTTGTTCTTTTCACGAGATTGTTAAAATATGAGTGTCCTTGTAGAATATTGTTTCTCTGAGACACATGCTTTCAAAGAAAACTTTGAGAAAGTCATGGCAAAGAGAATCTATGGAGGATTGCTACCTTATATTTGGAGACTGAGAAAACATAC
Source organism: Aleadryas rufinucha (assembly GCA_013397815.1). NCBI lineage: Eukaryota > Metazoa > Chordata > Aves > Passeriformes > Aleadryas > Aleadryas rufinucha. The sequence continues at coordinate 173,347 of VZTH01001651.1, forward strand.
AGAAGCAAAACTATTATATGCTTCTCCACACTTAGGCACTATCATGAGTGTCTGCTTGTTGAAGACATTCTTATTTTGTACTATTGGGTTACTAACAGAATAAGGACTACTTTATTACACTTATTTTGAATTTATTCATGTTTCATGTTTGTCTTTCATTAAAATGACATGTGAGTGAAAGGATTTTGGTTCTTTGTTGGGGTAGTGTTTTCAATTTTTAAAAAGAGAATCAGACCTAAAAATAAGAAAAAGGAAAGTTATCATAATTTATATTTTTGAGATCTGTTTTATTATTGCAAATGTGAGAATTACCATTTGTAGGTATTTTAAAGTGTTTATTATGGAAACATAGGATGAAACCTCAGCTGCATCAGATTCCTTTCAGACTACCTGAGATAAATTAATACCAAAAAATTGTGTTAAGATTCTGAATTATTTCTGTGCACAAATTCCTATGCTTGCAAGAGTCCTGCTCAGCTCTGAGAATAAGACTTTCTTACATTTTGTGATCACATTGGAGACAGCAGAAGGACATAAAGGAGGTTGAGCTCTAATAAATGACAGCATTCAGCAGCTGCTCAATTCCCTGAGGAAGGAAGCAGCAACAATGGGCGAGAATTACATTCTGAATTTGTTAACCACCTTTAATTGGTCAGCAACTCAGTTTTTCCAGTCCAGAGAAGTGAATGTACAATCCCTCACAGGCAGTAATTAAGTCCTTCTCTATAGGAAAAAGATTTCTTATGACTCAGATGTACATAAGCAAAAAAAAAAAAAAAAAAAAA
>VZTH01001651.1:174256-217095 GCA_013397815.1 Aleadryas rufinucha
TTTTTAAGAAAAAAAGGTAAAAAAAAAAAAAAAAAAAAAAAAAAAAAGGATGGCAGAGATTAAAGATTTTAAAAAGACTTTGAGATACTAGCTTGAAGATGTCTTTATTCTGAGAAATTCTGGCTTATAACAACCTCTTGGGCCATTATACAAGCTGTAGACTCAGGAAGTTTAGCAAGCTCTCTCGCTGTGGTACATGCCATGCTCAGGAGATATGAGGAGATAGGAGGCACCAGATGTTGAATCTCAGAATGCTTCGTTAGGATCTGGCTGTGTGGCCAGAGTAGACTGACGCATAAGGAAGCAGCAAGAAAAAGAAATTTAGTGAAAACTCGTAGTCCCAGTTACCAGGAGAACTGTTAGGTCCTGTCATTAACAATGCTGCCATAGGTGAATCTCATCTGCTTCATGCAGAGAGAGTAATGAGAATCAATATGTCTGGAAAATAGGGGCCTATGCCTCCAGATATGGTTTGGGTTTGTATCTGGCAGATAGAAGGCTGTGCTGCTTATGAAAGAAAAAAAAAACAACAAACAAACAAGCAAACAAGAAAACACCAACCCCTCCCCAAACCCAACAAAAATAAATGCCTTAATTTTAATACCTGCAGGATATCAATGTCAAAGTACAGACAATCAGGTTTTGAGTGACAAAACATCAAAAAATCTTAAAGGGGGGGAAAAGAGAAGAATTTTTCTTTGATGACAGCACTTAATTTTTCCTCATGTTTCTAAAGGCTATGCTTTAAAACCACAAATGTGATGAATGTGTTGCATTTGTAAATAAGGTGTGGCATAAGAAGTTACAATGCAGCTTCATTATATGATAAGAGTGAAATGTGCTCCCTGTGGAGAAAAATCGATACTAAAGATCAAAGGAATATCTTCAAAAGTCCTCACTTTAAGGGTTTACAAGTGCTATATTTCCTTATTCCCCTCATGTTGATGAAAAGGAAATCCTCTAAAAATGTTCATTATTGTAGCAAAGAGTCTTCTTTTTTTTTTTTTTAATGAGAAAATGCACATTTCACATTTGTAATCCAGTGACCTGCTGCCTCAGAAGTAGATATTTTAAAAGTTTCTTTTAGCTTCATTTAAAACCATTGTTAAGAATTCAGGGACCCTTTACATGGTGGGTTGGGAGTGCTGCAGGCTTCATTCACTAGCTGATGGAAGGATGGTTGGAGGACTAGCAATCCGGAAACAGTTTCATCTGCTCCTCAGAAGACACTTGTTCCAGAGAAGGGCAGATGGTATTTTCACTGGCCAGGGAGAGTTGCTTTAAACCACAGCTGTGTCTCTGCACAGTTATGCCAGTGGGGATTGTCCAAATATGAATCAACACATTCTCTTGCCAGATCCACCCACCCAGGGGATTGGAGCTGCTCACTGTGAGTGCTATAGAGAGGGTGACTGAGGCCATTATGAGGTGAATTTGGACCTGTATCTCCAATGTAGATACCCCAGAGTCTGGAAAAACTCTAAAATAAATGCTAACTCTCTCTTGTCACAGCAAGAGAAATCTTTCTCCTAATGCACCTACAAACCATAGATTCATTTGCCTAAAGACATTAACTCAACAGACATTCCAATATAAATTGCTATTAGTTCAAATTCCCTAAAAATTTATTTTTATTAGTATGACTCCTGGAGACATGTAGCTAAGGGAACTGGCACTGGTGTCCCAGAAATAAAGAATTGCTTTCAGCTGTTTCCTGGCAAAATTTTCAAATGAGCTTATCTTCACTGTATGTATTGCTGAACAGATCAGCAACCCAATAGGCAAAAAGCAGTTCTGAAAATCTGTTCTGAAAGGTTTGCAGTGGGAGCTTGCTGAGTGGGAAATTGTTCCTTTGTTAGTGTGGCCCATGTTTCTGTGCCTGAAGAGGATCTGAGTTGTACTCAAAGAATGGGTGTTCATCAGTCAAAAAAACTGTCTCTTACGCTTTGGGGAACCCTCAAAAGCTACTTCAGCTCTCCTAAAAATAAATGAAAACACCTTTCTTGATTACCTCAAGTTTAGTCCATATGCACATTGATTGTTTCCTTTTAATCTTTTCATCCTTAGCCCCAATCCCGTCTTTATCCATGAATAGGAGAGAGAGAAGAAAAAAAACTCTTGGGCAGAAGAATGCTAAAAAAGAATGCTGTTTTTAGAAAGTCATGCACCCAGAGTCTATATTCATGTCTGCAGTATGACTGCAGGGAATATTTGAGTGCTGCAGCCAGAGGGAAGCATGTGTATGCATACCTGGGATATCTTTAATTAGCTGGGGAAGTGATAAAAGTGAGCCTGCAGTGGCACAGATCCAGCCTCTTCCTAAATCTTGGTATTACTGGTGGCAGTGTGCTGTTTATAGCACAGCCTTTTGTTGCTACAGCTTCACCATTCTTAGTGTTCAGTCTGGGTAGATTAAAGCTACATTCAGATATTTTGTTTTCAAAAAAAAGGCTGACAGAGTCAATGAGACTGCTTCTATGCATGCAGGCTACACAAGATTTTTATTTGCTATATCCTGTTAAAATACATACTTAGTTTTACAGATTGTTTAGATCATCCTGAACATTAGTTACATCTTTCTTATTTAGAGATTGGAGTGCAATATTAAGCACTGCTGCTGCAGTTAACTCTGCTATTTTTAGCTACTTTAGCACCAGATCCTTTTCTTTTAGAACACAAATTTTGCTTCACTGTTAGCAAACGAAACAAACTAATGTGGGATACATTATCAAGTAGCCGAAGGTTAGCTTTTCTTCATGTCATGCTTATGAGTGACTGTGATGCACTAATTAAAAGCATTGCCATGGAAATTGCTATAGAAACATTTAAATTGGCATCATCAGTAACAAATCCCTGCTATTGATCCCAGCAAGGCTTATTTCACACTACACCTGAAGAATCTAAATAGAATATTTTGCATTCAAAAGGACTTTGAGAGATAAATTTTTTCCAGTTGTTACTGTGCTCAGGAGAATAATGTTTTTCATACAGAGATAATTCATTTACCTGGAACTGTTGTAGGATTCTGATATCAAAGTCCTTACTGCAAGGAGAGACTGCAATGGTTCTAGGCTACCACCATATACCTCTGAAACCATACAAATGAAAAAATACTTATTACCTCCACTCACATCCAATGATTTGCAAAATGGGGAAGAAAAGCAGGTTCCCAAAAATATTTGGCACTAAAATGTTTAACACATGAATGCCCAAGCTTAAGAGAAGTTTCCAAGATAACTAGAAAGAAAACCACTTTTTATCATTTGACAAGAACAAGCTGACATTTTACTGATTAAATGATGGGAGCAGAAATGAAGCGAGAAGAGATTGCATATAGAATATTGATCGGTTGCTTGGAAAAAATAAATTATTGCCTTTGTTTTCAGACTAAAAATCTTTGCTCCTCTTAGAAGAAATCAAATTAGATGTTTATCATAATGTTCAGCAGAGACACTGACCCAGACTAAGACTCTCTTTACACCCAGAAGGTCCAATTATTGTAAAAATAAAAAGCAGGGAAAAATGGGCTGTAACTTCATTTTTTGTTTTTGTTTCTTGCTCAATTCTTCTTGACATTAAGGATTCCACCTTTCCACTCGGCAGTAACGTCCTACTAATTATCAAAGAAATCAGTAGAGGGCAGTGCCACACAGAAAACCACACGTTTAAAGCAATCTCAGTTTAACTTCTGCCCTGGCTGGGACAAAATGTGGGAACCCAGATTCCTTCAAGAAAAAGACCTCTGCGAAAAATTGGTGCTTGCACAGAGATGATTTCTTCTAGGAGAGTGAGAATATCTGTGCACGAAGCACTGGGTTCCTTTGAATTGGAATATTTGGTCTTAATTTTCCAGACTTTACCAGAAAGCTTTGTTTCAGTATTAAACTCCGCCTTCTGAGTCTACCAAGCACAACTCCTGACCCGCTTGAACAGCTGACTATGAGACAAGATGCATAAGCCTATGACCACCTTGAGGTACTTCTCTGAGTACAAAGAAAAGACTAGTATAAATATCTCCTGTATTTAAATGAGTATGGTAAATAGTGTTTGGACAGAAAGGAATGAGGGCAATTTCAGAAAATTAAAAATGTGCAGTTTTGAAATAACTAAAGTGAAGCTCTTGAAATTTTATTTACATTTTAAACTATCATCAAACTGAACATGCAATCATACATCTCTAAAAGGTCAAATAAAAATATATTGATGTCACCCATCCTTCTCTGTTACAAAAAAAAAAAAAAAAGAGTAAAATCAAAGCAGACTAAATCACCTGAGTGCTAGATTTGTCTAAGTTTTGAAATAAGGACATTTTTAAGAGAAAATTTAAACTGCTTAGCATTTTTCTACAACTTCTTTTTCACAGCAGTCTTTCAAGGCTTAGAGGTTTTGGAAAATATATTTTTAACATTTTTAGTAGTTTACAGATTCACTATGTATTAAAATTTTGCCAAATTTACATGTTCTTTTCAGGAATTTTTGTTTGGTTTATGGTTTGTTACATTTTAATGCAGAAAAGATGACATGGTCCAAGAAATTAGAGAAATAAATCAGTCACGATTCTAAATACATAAAACCACAATATCAAAATATATATCAGAAGAGATCTATAACAACACATAATTCATATCAAAGCAAAAGTAATCAAATCCAAAATTTGATTTATATGAACATTTGAATGTTATCATCTAGAATGTACAGAAGAGGAATTCTTGAGCTACAGTCCAAATGCAGCTTTGAAAGAGAGCTATTTGAGGACACATCAAGCAAGAATATTTCCAGAAGAGATAAGAGACTCGATAAGAGTCACTGGACAAAGTTGATTGTCTGACTTCTGAATACAGTATTTCCAAAGGTTCCTGTTGCTGTCCACTTTCATTCTGCAATACCTTAGGCAGGATCTAATTTACAAAGAATGAAGGGGTCCTTCAATTCCCCTCAGATGATGCAATGGGATGGATCTGAAGCACAAACAATGATGTCTTATGCTCTACATTAATAAATAGCTTTATTCTGTGATTAAAACCTGCTTCAATCTAATATTTTACAGGTAATTTGACTCATCAAACTTAAACAGGGATAGAAGATTGGCTGACTTGTTTTTTTTTTTCTTTTGATCTGTATCCAGTAACTTTCAATCTCAAGGCACGATCATCATGTACTAAACATGCTTTCCAGTTAATGTCAAAATTTACTGGTATTAAATTAACCACAGGAGAGTTGCACTTTGCCCCTCTGCGTGCAACAGGAACATACTGAGCATTACAACAGAGAAAACCAGAATTCAAAGAAAACACGTTCATGAATGCATGCTAAGATCTATGTACATTCACGATTTTATGCAAATTGAGTTAATTTACTCGTGCTTTGATTCTTCAATTAAAATAGAAAGCAAAAGAAAACAAGTTTTCTTGCACTATATACATGATCTTCTGCATAAATATGGCACCTACTAAGTTGTTTTCTTTTTGTTTTTGAACATGATCTTAGAAAGTGATAAATATTCCAAGCCTTCACTTCTTGCTCAGCTAAAACTCTGTTTGAAGTTACTAAAATGCTAAGACTTTGATCCTCCTTCAGGATTGCTAGTTAAGACCCTGAGTCCATACAGAATATCATCATTTTAAGACAATTTCACACAAGGGCACAATTCCAGTAATTTAATCATTATGGCCTTTAGAGTACAATTCACTGAATGTTTTCCATTAAACAGTTTTGGTTCTCAACTGACTAATAATTTTCACGAAAAGCATCTTATTTCCAAAATGAACTTTTTGTGCAGAAAAGACTGCTTTGCCCTCTCCTATAAAAACCCCAAACAAATAAACAACAGAGTGAAAATAGCTGCTGGTAATGATGGGTTGCAGAAGAAAGGGGAATAATTTTGCATGGGTTTTTTAATTTCAAAATTTCTGAGTGTTGTGGCCTCATGCTGTTCTCACTATTAATGGATAACAGGATTCGCAAAGAAAATATACTTTTGCTGTTGAATTATTTTCCTATTATTTCTGTAATATACAATGACAGCTCAGCTAAAGGTATCCTAAACGTGACTTAAGATAAAAAAAATTTATAGAAAAGACTGGGACAACAGGCACTTCAGTTGTACTGCCAGATAAAGAGTATGAGATTGATTTGATTTGATTAAATATTGCTTACAAACCTCCACAGAGAACATCAGAGTTATTTTCAAAAAAAAAATACTAATTGCAGTAAAGTTCTGTATCGTGAAAATTCCCATTCATTCAGCCATGATTCAGGGAAAAATAAAACACTTTCCAAATGGAGAATTCTTTTCCAAATGCAGAGTTTTGTTAACCTCAGCAGGATTCCTATGAACCCACAGTTGTCTAATAAGTACTTTTTGTTCTTGTTTAAAGAATCTGTGGAAGGCATCAATAATATTTTACAAATTCCATTTATTACTTCCTTTCTGAAGATATAAAAGAAGATCCTCTGGACAATTGAGGGCTAGAAAAGGGGAAGAATGGGATGTATTAATCACAAAGTAACAGAATATTCAGATTTGCAGACAATTCTGAACAGATACTAAGGGAGGATAGCATCAGGCTGAGCTGGAAGAGATTAGGTTGGAAGGTTTCTTACATAGGCTGTTTCCTTGTGTCAGGATGCTGCTGGTAGCTAAAGCTTTCAGATGAAGTATTTTACTAGCTTGTGTTTTAAATTAATGTCTATATAGCATGTGAGTGAACCAGTATGAGATGAAAAAAGACATTAAAGAACTTGACTTAAAACTCTCTGAGTAATTTTCATGGTTATTTGTCATTCCCATGGGTTATTGTTTTGATAACTAGACTGTGTTCCTGTTTCCTTAGGGAAGAAAGTTATTTCAACTTACACAAACACTTTCCTCTCTCCCCTAGGTTCTTCTTACAAGAGGAATATAACATTTGAAATTTTTTTTCTGGTGAATTATTAGAGGAGTGGAGGCTAACAGCATCTCTGGAAATGATGAGGACTCACTCCTTTCTGACAGTTTTGCTTTGGAGCTCTGTGCTTTATGTGGTTCATATGACGCCATCCCAAAAAAGGACTAACAAGCACTCACACAGTGAAAGGATAACAGGATTGCCAGAAAATGATGGAAAAACACTGCACCGCACCAAGCGTGGCTGGATGTGGAATCAATTTTTCTTGCTGGAGGAGTACACAGGTCCAGATACTCAATACGTGGGCAAGGTAAGCCTTGTGTTTAAAGGATTCTTTAAAGGTGATACATCTAACACCCGTGTTATTTTCACTCCTTCTCCACAGCTGTTTTTCTTTTTGTACGGCAGTGGTCCCAGTTTCTCATTAAGTCAAAGCACACCACAGACCACCTGAGGTTCCATGATTGTTCAAAGTTGTGAGAGAAATGAAGTAGTTCAGTGAACAAAAGAAGGAAACTGTTCAGACTAAAATGTTCAAATTTCTTATTACATATGCCCATGCAAGTTTTATCACTTTTTTAACTGTTAAATATAAATATTAGACAAGAAATAGAAAAGTTATGATTTCATTACCTTGTGGCATTTGCCAGTATACTGGGCTGTGTACTTCCTCCAATGAAATATACAATTCTATTAACAGAAAAATTGCTGTCTATCCATGATTCCAAGTAGGGGTGTAGTGTTTGAGTGAAAAAAACATCTGTGTCTTCTCATATATGAAATAAACTGAAATTTTTACTTAATGACTTGAAGGGCTTTGCATTCTTTGAGATCTATCTGCATCAGATGTTGTCAACAATGGCACCTCTGAATTCCAGTTTTCTCCAGTCCTACTTTTTCTGATAACATGCAGCTCAGAGATTTCTAGATATTTAGCCCTTTGATGTCTCACCATGCACAGATCTGACTTATGGCCTAGCAATCTTTATCAAGATCTCAAATATCAGAGGTCTAGAATACACTCAGAATGACTTACAATTAAGGAAATGTTTATCTTAATGGCTTAAATTGATAAATGTCCTTTCCAGTTTCTGTCATTCATTCACAATGCTGTCACTGGATCTCATTGTCAGGTAGCTCATTTTCAGGTGCCTAGCTACTAAATTGATTTAGACATTTGTAGATAAAAGTTCCAAAATATTTTTGAACATTAGTTTATGTCTCTGGTCATGGGAGACATGATCATCGGAAAACCTGAAAATCATCTCCCTGTATTAAGAAACAGATGTCAAAGAAGTCAACCCTTGTAACTATGAACTTGATTATGACCTTGTTCATACCAACACCTGTACAATTCTGTTTTCTGCAACATAAATTCTGACTTGAAGTAGTAGAAATAAGATGAAGGCAAATGATCCTACTCCTAAATCTGTTTATCAGTGTGTAAAATTGGAAGGTTTGTTGTAGGCATCAGGGTCTTCAATAAAGGGTAAACTAATTGCATAGAGATATTTCTAAAAGCAACAGCTTGTTTGCAAGTATTATTTAATATTGAGTAGACTTGCCAAGAAAACATACAAAAAGGTACACAATAATTCAAACTCCATAGCTGTAAGTTCTACCTAGACTCACAGAAATAGACTGATTTTTTTTTTTTTAATAAGAATCTGTCGTAGAGGAGAAGTAAATATCGAACATAAGAGCTGCTTCTAATTTCAGTCCCACTGAATATAGATGAATGACTTCAAACCACTTTAACACTCAAATAAATTAAGCTTACATCAAGACTGTCACCATCCCCATTTCACTCATGCTTATTTGCAACATGCTTTATTGCATGCTTTATTGCAACAGATGCAAACTTACCAGAGCAAGGTAAGTTTGCATCTTACTTATTCCAAACTAGCTAAAAGCTATTGGACCTTATTACCATAGACTTAAGTCCAGGAAGAAAACCCAAATGGCCATAGAGCAGTTGGATCTGAGATGTTTCACTTCTTAAAACATTTTACAACAATTACATGTTGAGATTTTTTACTTCACTGCAAAATATTATGGAAAGACCCCTGAGAGAGGTCAGCATCACTAAACAGAGATTGTCTAAACAGATGTAAATCACCCTAAAAATTATCCTGTGCTCCAAAGAGGAGTTGCATTGAACTGATGAACTCCATATGGTTGCACTAATTTTGTAACAGTTTATAACAGGATGAAATGATTACAGTTCTGTCCTCAGAAGTATAAAAATGTGGTAAATTCATTTTGGGTTAGTTCAAATTGTCCTAGGTATATGTGACATACAGCACCAAGGGGGAGATGCTACAACAAGAAGTCAAAGAAGGAATTTTTTTTAAAGAAAGAAAAAACACCCCAACAACTTCATTGAACAACATTATTCTGAGAAAGGCTTAAATCTCAGGTTTAGTATTCTCCTCCTCAAAGTGATGGTAATTAGCAAACTGGTATGTGCGAAGTACGAGCACTTTTATTCTAACCCATGGGGACTAGTTCATAGCAAGCATTCTTATCTATCCCCTCTTTAATATGGATATGCACAGGCAGAAGGGCTACTGGGGTAGAATAACAAATGTAGTATTAAAATTTAAATAAACTGAATTAAGAAACTTTATCAGAAAATAAACTTCTAGGGGATCATAGTCATAATATTAAAATATTCATTTCCCCACTCTATCAATTCTCATACAATTTTTATCTGTTTGGTCATTGATTGTTTTTTGTCACTAATGTTACTTTATTGATGTTTCATTTTGTTATGAGTGCATTCTGTTACTGGCAGTGGGGAAGAGTCATTTGGTATGACATAATGAGATAAAATTTGCTTACTAAGAAGGCTGGGTACACAGGATGGAGAGCTATTCTGTGACATCCCCACACGTCTCATTCTCACCTCTCAGACCCTAGCCCAGTTCAAATGAGCAGCAGGGCAGCTGGACACTTGCTTTGACCGCTGGACTGTCCAAATCCTGTCTGGCAGTCTGGCCTCTGTGAGAAGACTCCTTGTGCTCAAGCTCCACTAAGTTTCAAGGGTCCCTGGAGTGGAGTTTCTCCCTCATATCTGAGTTGCTATCATCTTAAATAGTAATTTTTATAGCTGTATTGTTGGCTGCCACCCTTCAAGGATGGGGAATGTATGCAGAACAATTGCCTTGCGAATGTGATGGGAGTCAAGGTAAATCCAGACAACTTACAGTATGTCCACCTCACATCTTTCTTTCCTTCTGCCAACTCAGAGGATTCATCTGTCTCAAATACATGCATAAAAGACAAGTGCATAGGAAGTCTTTAAATTTTTGGGGTCCTAATACTCATACCTGTAAAAATGCAGAAACTGCTTATGGCATCCTTCAATTTCTTATCCTTTTAAATTATATTCAGGAAATGCTTAGACTAACCAGCGGATCCATCTTGCTACGTGTTGTTTACAAAACACATAGGGAGATAAACATTGTTCTGGAGAGTTTACAATTGAAATACTCAGTCAGACATATGTAAGGTAAACAGTACCAGAGTACTGTTTAAAAAATTACCCAAGAAGAAAAAATAAATTCTAAGACATAAAAATGGCCATATTCTTTCAAAATGCCCTTTGCTTAGTGAGACTGTTGACTATCTCAATATTTCAATCAGATCACTAATGTGAGGAATTTTTAGAAGATGAAGTGAGACGAACTGTAAAACCTGATTCTGCCTATTAAGAATTCACAGGAAAAGTGGATTATAATATAGCATTACGAGTTAAATTTACGAGATTACTTTCTTTTTAAAGGAAGAAAAATAAACTGGTTTTTTTGTTTTTTTGTTTTTTTTTTGGGTGGTGTTTTTTTTTTTTTTGTGAAATAAGATATTGAGAAAATAAACACTTGACTGTATGTCATATCTGGGATCTCCTTTTCTTTCATTAGGGAAGGGCCATAGATCCAGCCTCTTAGCTGCTACTAACTTTAAGCCCCTTGCAGAACCTGAGAAATGAAAGTTAAAACACTGACCGTCTATGAGAAAAGTGTACCAAATGTACTCACTTCCTAACAAACAATCCAAAGAGGTAATCACCTAAAAAAAAAAAAAAAAAAAGGAAAAGCAATTCAGGAAGTATTAAAATGTTGATGAGGACGATGTTCATTAATTAAAAAAAAAACTTGCACTGAAGTCTCTAACCACGTAGCCCTTGAGGGAAAATTAGCTTACTTTTCCGAAGATAATATTGATTTTATGTGTCTCCATTTTTAAATGACATACCTGATACCCACTGAATGGACATCACTTCTGCAAAATGCCAAATACTTTTAACTCCAGTCCTTATGAAATTTCCCTACACAAGAAGAAATAGACCTGATCAAAATCATTAGCCATTTTGGAAAACATGGTCCTTTATGTTTTGCAGCAGTATATTGAAGTGATTTCAAGAAATTAGATTATCCCTCCTTTAAGTCACTCAATCACACTTTTTACATGGAAGCTTTCCTCTCCCTGTATCAAACAGGCACTTCGCTACTCAAAGGCTGCTAATCTTGATGGGCAGATAACGTGTGAAGTATCATGTCACATATGTCAGACCCAATCATAAACTTTACAACCAAACACCTGTCATATCCCAGAATTTTAAAAAGAAAAAACAAAAAAGAATAAAAACATTTTTATTCACACCACCTGCAACTTTTCTTTCTCATAATAAGAGGGGAAATACAAAATCAAATAAGAAATAAATGCCACTGCTCAGAATTAGTTGTTCATTAATAACCTCCTGTTTAATAATTTCCTTAATAACTTAAAAATAAATGAACTGGGTTCTGTATACCATAAGCAGCATTTAAATTGGATGCAAACTGAAGAAATGTCTCTCTCCTACCACCAGTTAACCAATGAATTTGTTTTATGACATTTGCTTGTGTGTCTTAACAAGAAATGCAAAGTGAAAACAAAAAGAGTAAGAAGCTAGTATTTTGGGGGGGAAAGTGTTTGGTTTGGTTTGGTTTCGTTTGGTTTGTTTTTTGGAAGGGCAGAATGCATACAACGTATGCAACCATTTATTTCTTGTAATCTACATCTATAAACATTCAGACATCTACAAGTAAGGTTGTATGCCATAGCAGTGTCTCTTATAAGGAAAGAGAGAGACAAAACTAAAAGAACTTAATGTAACAATTAAAGAGCTCTCACTGAATTGCTAACCTCACCAGAATGGGTTATTTATATAAAATTTCAGTCAATTGCCCCTTTGTACTGAATGGTTTTGGGGTTTTTTTTCTTATTATTTAATGGAACTGGATAGTACTTTCTTGTAAATATAGACTGTAAATGTACTAATGGCTGAAAATATTATTTCATATTACTTTGCTGTCTGCCTTTGGTACACCTACCAGTACAAAGTAGGCTCCCTCTTCATATGCAAAGAAGCATATTAAAAAGCCCTTCCTTCATTAGTCTTATCCCCAATCATTCATGTCCTCTCAACATGTTGCTGAGGCCTTGGCCATACTCAGTAGCTGCTCTGAGCAGTTTGGGAGGAAGAAGCTTATGGCCCACAAGGGTGACCCATACAAGCTGTCTCTTGGCAACATTGCAGTGCCCAAATCAGCAGTTACCTTAGTTGCTCCATCCTGAAGCATAATGTTCTCTTCCACACTAGTTTTCATTAATTACCTGATATTTTCTTTGTGTACTAAATTTTTATCTTAATCTTGTGTTTGGAGTGAGAGAGAGAACTTATTTTTTTACTTGTGACCTTATCAATTTATGTAATTTTTCCATAAGGATTTCTTTACAGCATTTACTATTTCCCCTATACAGAGTCAGTTTAAGAGTGACCTCTAAGGATGAGAGAATATGCAGGTGCACTATCCTTTCAGAATTTCAAGTGTGCACAGCATCCCAAAGCCATCTTATAAATCTCAACTTTTGAAGAATATCTAACAATATATTTTCACTAAAATCTCTGTCCCTAAAGTAAAAACAATATTTTAAGATTAAATAAAAGAAGAAAAATTAGTAGGGTCTCCTTTGATCTTTTCTTTCCTCTCTCAGACCTCGAGTTTTTCCTTGTGTTTAAATAAATACGAGGAAATAATGATTCATCAAAATAGAAAGGGAAAGAAAAATAAAGACAGTAAATACCAAAGGAATAAGAAAAAGATTCTGACCAATATTTACAAAATACAAAAAAGAAAACCTCTTTGATTCATAAATTAATAAATCATCTCCACTTACACCTCATTCTTCAGTTAGCACATTTTTTCAACAAATATTTGGTCTAGTTTCAGGCAGCCATATCCCTAAGCAGATGAATCACCAAAAAAAAGCTAAAATTGAAACAAGCAAACAGAGTGAAAAAAAATATTTAAAAAGTGCCACAAGACCCTGTCTTAGATACATTCATAACTTAATTGTAAACACCAATAAGGAGCCATAACTTCACTTGTTTAAAAGTAATTTATTTTCTGAAGGCTTCCAACATAAACCTTATTGAAAAATTGCTGCAAGCAAAATACACTTTTGTCAAAAAATAATAAAAAACAAAGTCTTCAATAAATCTTGCTATTTCAAAAAGAAGGCTGGAGGGCCAGGGAAGAAAATGATGAAAGACAACTGTTACATCTTCCAAACACAATGGGACTCTTTTTTTTTTGGAGGAAGGACAGCAGTAATTTCTGACAACCTAAATACTTTTTTGACCAAAGTTTCAAAAATAATGACGAGATCTAATCACATCATGCATAACCCAAATATAAACAATTTAATTACAAAATATCTTGAATGTCACATTGCAATAATGGGCACAAGCTAGAATTTTGCTGTCAAATTTGAACATCATATTTCACATAAAATAAAGAATTATTTTTGAAAACAACTGCAATGATCAGAGGCTTCAAAGACATGAATAACAAGAGTGAGTTGGCATTGTTTGGTACAGATAGAGCAGCTGTCATGAGATCTGACAGCTTCTGTTTCTTCAACTACATAAAAGACTGCTAAAAAAATCAATCTGAAGTTCTTGTCATGTTCAGGGCACGAAGTTGGGTTCATATTGTCATCAGGTTAATTTACAGTCATCATCAGGAAAAGTTTTTGATGTAAAATACAGTCAATACAGTTAAATACTAGGTAAAGAACACTCAGAGAGACAGAATTATATTGATACTGGAGGTTTTCATGACAAACTAAAAAAAACACACGCCAGAAAGTAGACATTGATCCTACCTGGAGGCTGGAGGCTGTATGTCTCTTTAGGGCCTCCACTGTTCTGTTCTCAAGGATTCTGTGTGTGTTTTCCAAGTTCAATTGGTAAATCAGCTAAACTGGTTTGGGGCGGGGTGGGGGGGAATTAAACAAACAAACAAACAAAAAAATCTGAACCAAAAAACAAATCCAGAAATATAAGAAATTAGGAAGTCCTCAAGCCTTTTTTTGCAAACATTTCCCTTTCTGCTTTCCCTTGTTTTTTCCATTTCCTTGTCCCTTCTTCCCTCTCCTCTTTTGGGACAGAACATCTAGCATGAAATTATTTTCAATTTTAAAAGAATGAAACAGGCAGCTACCAAAGATGCATCTTTATGGATACTTAATGGAAAAAGGGAAATTTGCAACTTAATTTTTGAAAATTTAGCAACACTAACTGAAAACTTCATCTATAGCAAAAATGCAGGTATCTAAAAAAATTACTAAGCCACTTTCAACGCCAAAGTCAATGCAAGACAATTCAACATAGGGAAAACAGCAATATTTCTCCAACTCTTTTCCCTTTTCCCTCTCTCCCTCCATGCTTCTCCCAGCTGTGGAAAAAGTTGTGGTCACCCAATACCCAACCTAGCAACAAAGGCATGGAGTCTAGTTTACAGTCCATCTTGATGCTTACTCTTGGCTTAGTCACAGCTACCCTTCCCAGGGGATGTCCTGAGTGTGCTCAGAGCATCAAGGGGGCGGGACCAGACAACAGGAATGGAGACTGGGGGCCTGCACAATGGAGGCCTCCCCTGTGGAGTTCACTGGGATTGAGAATGTTGACAAAAAAAAAGGCTTGAAGCAAAACCACCTGTTTTAAAGACATAGTGGGCATGGAGAATGGAATCGTCTTCTGTCTGCAGTGGTAATTTCCAGCTGCTAGTTAAAATATAATTTTCATTTTAATAAAAAATGGCTTTTCTGAGCTTAAAAGTCTCTTGTTCTTGTCAAGCTCTTTATGTGAAAAGGCCTGAGAAGGTCTGGCTTGAAGATCTGGCTGGCTCAGGAACTTGGCACAATAGGAAATTGTTATTCATAGAATAGTCCTATCTTATTACAACTTCACTGGCTAGTGTTTCTAGACCTTGCAGCTTTAAGCCTGGGAAAAGAAGATTAGACTAGTGGCAATCTGCAGACCTATCATTATCTATAATCAGACAGTCATTTATCGTGCATGAAAAGGTGGAAAGGTGAGAAAAATGTATTTCATAAGATATTTTTCATTATGTTTTTTATTTATTCCCTTGATTACATTAAGGGAGTGATTCTGGAGAGGCTAAGTGCTTTGACTATATTGTGGTTTACCGGTACCTGCCAGCCTGGTGATAGAGTGCAAAACCCATCAGAGCAAAACAATATGCTACTCCCTAAAAAGGTCAATTTGATGGCATCAGAGGATGGTATTGTGCAATGTCTTGTCTGTCAGGGAGAGGGTTATGAATAGTTGTCTTGACGACAAATAGAAGCTGTCAACAAGCAACTGCCAGGAATAGCAAGTCTTTTCTTCCTGTATGTGCCCGATATATCAAATCTTGTCTATTGCAGAAATCATCACACATTTCAGTCTTCTGGAAACTAAAAAAATGTTAGTCTAGTCCATGTAATTGGCCAATTTAACACTATGCTAGTTATCAGTCAAAAGGAGAACCTGTGTACTCTTATCGTTTTTGGAAATACATACCTGTGGTGCAATCATTGTTGTATGTACTGCTGTAGCAGCACAAATACACTGGGCTAACTTCTGCTCACCCTTACATCAATCTAGGGTCAAGAAACTGCTTAAATCCCTCTTTTCTGTTTCTACACACCGCAATGTTTTAAAAATAATAAGAAAGCATTACAGCCTTCNAAACAATATGCTACTCCCTAAAAAGGTCAATTTGATGGCATCAGAGGATGGTATTGTGCAATGTCTTGTCTGTCAGGGAGAGGGTTATGAATAGTTGTCTTGACGACAAATAGAAGCTGTCAACAAGCAACTGCCAGGAATAGCAAGTCTTTTCTTCCTGTATGTGCCCGATATATCAAATCTTGTCTATTGCAGAAATCATCACACATTTCAGTCTTCTGGAAACTAAAAAAATGTTAGTCTAGTCCATGTAATTGGCCAATTTAACACTGTGCTGGGTATCATTATCATTTTTGGAAATACATACCTGTGGTGCAATCATTGTTGTATGTACTGCTGTAGCAGCACAAATACACTGGGCTAACTTCTGCTCACCCTTACATCAATCTAGGGTCAAGAAACTGCTTAAATCCCTCTTTTCTGTTTCTACACACCGCAATGTTTTAAAAATAATAAGAAAGCATTACAGCCTTCATGAACATTTCTGAAGTTCCAAATTCGTCCCTGTCTTGCTTCACACTTCAGAGACAAGTATGCCCATTTCAGATGGAAGCCACTATAACCATTTTGTCAAATTTTGAGTTCAAGAAAATGACAAACAGGGTGATAATATGAACAGAGTTTTTTAACTGAAGAGAAAGTTTGTTATGTATTCTCCATTTCCATAGGAGGAACATAAGGAGAAATGGCACCAATTGGCCCTTGTTTTAGTTGTAAAACTTAACAGAATCTCAAAGAGGTTTTTGAAATGGTTGATTCATCTACAAAAATGAATTTTTAGCCCATTTCCTGCCATAAAACTAATTGGTAATGCTGGAAATAATTATTAATAAAATTTGACTATATTTTTGTTTCATATAAATTTTACTTTATTTTTTCCATCTGTAAATTGTAATTGCCAACATTTCTCAAGAGAAGCTTTTCCTCAGAACATGTCTGTGTGTGAGGTGTTCCCACACAATATTACAAAACAAAAGCTCTGGAATATAATGACAGTAGCCATGAAGTATTGGGCTGAATGGTATATCAGGGTGCGCTATGAAATGGAGGAAGATATAGAACCAAATATTTACTAGTTACCTACTTGGTGAACAGTGCTTCAATGCTTGAATTTGTGATATAATTGATTGCTTTAACTTTTCCTAATGCATAACAATGACAAAGGCAGAGATACTAAGTGGGATAGTGTTATACTTCTATTCAAGCACTCATAAAATGAATCTACCTAACTTAAAATTTTTGCTTGTTGTCACCACCTGCAGCCATTTTTGCCTTTTGAACTTCTAGCTGTTACTACATATTTCTGATTAAGAGCTGAAATAAACTAAATTTCCAAATATTGAGAATAAATTTGGTTCTTATAAAAAAGTTCTGGTTTACAACTTCTGTGCAGTTAAAGTGGAATTAAACACCTAATATATCACACTGATAAAAATGTTGCAAGTACTGATGCAACCTTTAAAAATGGTGCTCTTCTGATAGTTCAGTCTTACAGGGACTGTGGAAGTAAACATATTTTTATTTTTAATAAGCATTTCTGATGAATAAACACTGTCAAAAACCAGGAGGTAACAGAGCATCAAATGTTCGTATGCAACTGGGTCAGGTAGCTGACTGATAGAAACAAATTAAGAAATGAAAAATAAAATATTGAAAGTATTTGCTTTCCTTTTCTCTCTTCCATTGCAACATTTGCATTGAAAATGATGAGACTAAAATTCCTTTAAAACAATAAAGAAAAAAAAGGAAAGAAAGACTGTATATGCCGTGTAAAACAACTGACTAAAAGAAATAACTGTGTACATCTGCCTTTAATTTTAAACCTGTATTAATTAGATATAAACAAGTGGTGTGGACAAGAAAAATGAATTTAAAGAGGAATTTGGCATGAGAGCAAATATTTCTGTATACATTGTCACTGAAGCAAAGGGAAGGAGGGTTGTTGCAAGAAAACAAAATAAATCACTAAAATGTCTTGGGTTTTTTTTAACTCTGTTTCACAGAACATGCAAATACATTCATCTCTGTAAAGGATAGTAATTATGAAATAGAAGAGGTCATGGTTTGATTCCCACACTCCATATGAAAAATTTAGAATCACATACAGAAAGGCATGAAGTGAAGGGTAAAATATTAATCTGTAGCAGAAGAAATGTTTTAGTCTCTCAAAAGTACTGAGGGAAACAGGAATCACCCATTCTGTTTTCATCTTGTAGACACTGCAATTAATTTTCTTCGTACTTCAGGTGGCTAAATCTGGTCTAACTTCAAAATGTGTAAAAGTAAAAGAAACAACACAAACCCCCCATAATTTAAAATCATTTTATGGTTCTAAAAATTATGAAAATATATGTGTGTGTATATCCACGCAAAACACTGGTTTATCTTCAGGATAAAGAAAGGATTTATGTTGATCTTTTTCATGAGGATAAAAGAGAAAAGGACAAGCAAAATGTTAAAATCATGTTTCTGGGATTAATAATTTTCACTTCCATAAGTATCATTCAATGAAGTTTATCAAAGTATTTTACAGTAAATGAACATCACCTATGGTGAGACAGTCAATGACAAAACATTTCTTCTGAGGAGAAAACTGCAACAAAGTTGCTGAAACATTGTTTTGAGGTCACAGAACAAGTTAATGACAACAGTTTGATGCAGAACAGAATAGCTACTGGATAGGGACAAATTCACATAATGGCAAGGTCTGTCTATTTGTAGAGGTCAAGACAGAGAGGACAGCACTCATCAAGAGTGAAAACAATTTGGAAAAAAAAAAGAGCACTCCTGTTCTCTTATTTGAAATAATAGCAAAATCTCAAGTTCTATCTTAAAACCTATTTTCAAATGATGAACAAGATCATGGTCAATGTTTGACTCCAGATGAAGTTGTGGGATAATTAGCAAAACAACCAGTTTTATTATGTCTGCTGTACTCCAAAGTACAGAGTACTTTCTTAGACAAAAATGGATTTCAGAAAAGAATGGAGACAATCATCATTAAATTCTCCAGTTCTGCCCCCACAATTTTTTTTTCAAAAATTTATTAGAAAATTAGCATCAATACATTCAGAATTTTATCTTCCTTAACCGTATGCAAATATTTTGACTATCCTTGCTGTTTAACTAATAATAGTTTAACTCTTCCCTCATGCATCTCCTGCTGGTTTTTCTTTTTTTTTAATTAATATTTGTATTAAGAATTTTTTTTAAGAAATCCCTTCTAGATAAGTCCTTCATTGTCTAATGTCTCCTTTTTAATCTCGCTTCGTCTGACCAGCTTGCAGATTCAGCTTCTAAATTAAACGTAGAACAACACTGTTGGTCTGCAGGGCTTTATGCTTGGTTTGGGCCTTATGCTTTGATTTCTCTGGGCACTATATCTCTTTTATGGAGTTTTCATCTGAAGCCCCAGGCAGCCTTATCCTGGCTCCCCTCTAAGCCACGATCTTCATGTTTAATCAGACAGGTACAATCAGCCTGTGGTTTATGCAGAACCCCAACTCCATCTCAGGCCCCCTCCAAAAGGAGTTAGACTTACCAGTTTCTGTTGTACCATGGAAGTAATTTAGAAGTGTTGATAACTATTCCAGCCATTGCTTTGTCTTTGCCCTCATTACAGTTATAACCTTCTAAAGATTGTATTTTGAAACAAAATTTAAAAGAACCATATGAGTAAGTAATGCAAATTTGAATAAATACAAAATTAGTGATAAATAAGAAAAAGAAAACACACTGAATGCATTTTCCTAATTACTGGTTTTCATGACACACCTTGAAACAATAGCTTCACTTAGGAAGCTACCTTATCATAACACAGATTCAAGGCTTGGTGCTTATTATGTCCTGTCCTGATTAAAACATTTTTCTTTAATCTACCTACTTTTGAGAATCTGATTCCTGGATTTTAACAGGAGTTAGGCATGTGCCTATCTGTCTTGGAGCAGACATGGGGCAGGGGAATTGCACTCAGACTGATGAAGGTATGACATGGTTAACTGCAGTATACTTCCACTGACTGCTCTTGGGTTGGTATGATAATATACATTTTCAATGCCGTCAGTAGAACAGAGAAACAGTATAATTCTTAAAATTAATTTGTCAGTGTTTTTCTTTTTCTTTCTTTTTTTTTTTTTTTGGCTTGGTCAACTTTGTCAATAAATAAGCAGTAGAAAAGGACCTTAGTGATACTTTAAGTCAAGCAATGACCTTACCTTCTTTCCAGTACTGTTCATCTGAAAATTCAGTTTTAGATAAAAATTTAAGGTATTAAAAGTGTCACCACATAACAATGGAATTCTGGAATTAGTATTGAGAAATGAATGAATTTCTTCTTGTGAGGTGTGTACAGTGTCCACAAAATATTTAGTTTACCAGTTTGCAAAGCAGGATCTTCAGAAAAATACATCAAGTTAAAATGAAGCTTTGTGGTAGAGATCATTGTGAGTCAACAAGCATGACACTCGGCATAATAATATTTTAGGTTTGAAATGCTTTCATGTAACAGCAAGTATGTTTCAAGGATAGTAAATAACTAATTTTGAATATTTCTGGAAACTACATATCCTGCAGCTTAAAAAAAATGTACATTTCAGTCAGCAGGTCTACAGTCTGGTTTTGTTCATTTGGTGCTGCAAACCTGGAAGTCTGTTTACATATTTAAGGCCAAAAAAGACTCTGATTTTATTGGCTTACACCTCAATACCTTACTATTCCGTTACACTGTATGACTTTCTAATAATCATGCTGTCTTGATCAGTGCACAACTGTCTATAAGTATACATATATATATGAAATTATGATCAGAAGTGACAAAATACTTAAATATTCCTGTTATTGATATATTCTTCAGATTGTTGTGGATGACCCATCCCTGGAAACACTTCAACATTCCGTATATTCGGTCAATACAGTCCTTGTCTAAAGTTAGGACAATGGATAACCAGACAAGTTCAAGGACATCAAATTCATAAAAAATAGAAAAAAAAAAGAAAAGAGAACAAATCATAAAACCACACACAGGTCTATTATAAAGTTCTAAATTCTGGGGCCGGGGAGGCAAGGATGGTAAGATAATCAAAAAGTACAGTGGTCAGACTGAATACTCTCTCAAACCAGCACCTCCTGTTGCCTCTGAGATAAAGTACTTGGCTAAAAAACCATTGGTCTCCTCTATTAGAGTATTTCTTATAAGCTCATTAGTGTAGAGCTGAGTTCAGAGCAATTAGTTCTGCAGAGGGTAAGGGATAATCCATCCATGTGACAAACTCATGTTGCTTCCAGGGCCAGAGCTTTTATTCCTGCCTATCTCTGTGTCCATCTTTTGGAACTAAAGGACATTTTGAGTGCCTCTAAAACAGCAAGAGAAGTCATGCACACAGACAGATTTCACTCAGGGGTTTCTGGTGAAAGAAAAATCCATGACAAAGATATCCTCTTTTATTGTGAAGCCTTTAAAATAATGATGGATTTAATACCTGTTCCAGGGATTGATTAAAGTGACAGTGCTTGGTGTATGATGTCATAATTTCTGACCTGTGGACACAATTGATGACTGGAGTCACTTCCCATAAATCTGTATCTCATGTTATGGAACAGACAAATGACTGTGCATGGCAAACCATAAATAATAATAAAAAAAGTTGGCTCTTTTCATCAGGCTGAAAACCTGTAACTCAGCTGTTGATTTGGAGAGTAGATAGAGAAAAAATCCTATGTGCTCTGAAATCCGGTTCTTTGTGTAGAAGAAGGATGCAACCACTTTTGCAGGTTTGTCTACAGCTTAGCATAAAGGGCCCAGGAGATATAGAATGTAAGAAGGGAAAGGACACACTTGAGAATACAGCTCTGGTTTCCAGGACTCCTTCCTAGGTATGCAGTGGATATATATGGAATTTCCCCCTATTGTGCTTGTTCATTCAAACCAAAAGACTACTAAGAATTCTGCTGAATCCTTCCTGAATGGAAACAAGATTTACCTTTACATACAAAGTGAAAATCAGCACCTGCTGCTGATGTCAGCAGTGTTTTTTTACAATATCATTCTCTTGAGGATTTCTAACAATAGACAGCTGAACACAAGAACCAGATGCTGGAAAGCAGAAGATAAGAAAAGTAAATGTCATTTGCCTTGTTTAATATACAGTCACTCAGGTTACCAGCATACACAGAGTCTGGTTGTTTAATTAAGAAGCTTGTGCTGATGTCACAAATTCAAGTCAGGTAAATACATTGCCATTTAGCACATACATAAAACTTTTGATTAAACACACATAAATAGAAAATTAAAGCAATGCATATACTGCTACTTCAATCCACACTAAAGAACTACTGCAGCTGTTAAGACGACTTTGGAGTTTTTAATTACCTAAAATACTAATGAAGGAGAATATTGGCTGAGCTGCTGTTGATGCTGTATCCTAACTGTTGAGGATCTCACAAAGGTCTGAAATCATACAGTAGGGGCACTAATTAATATCCTGCCTGTCACTAGCACTCAGTGCACAGTGTGTGAGATTTTAGGTTTGGCTGAGATGATACCAGTCCTTATTTCAAGCACACCACTTTCATTTTTAGATTAGAATTAAATTATTTTGTCTTAAGTAATACTCATCCTCGCTCCCAAATACTGTCTTTTCCCACCTCTATATACACAAACTTCTTTAATTGAAGCAAGCTTAGAGAGATAATTACAGTCAAGTTTCTTGTGCTCAAATAAATTTGTGCTTTAATACATACTAGGATGACTTGGAAAATTCAATTTCTTTCTGTTTCACAGTTTCAGAATAAATAGCATAGTATAATCACCATATATGAATAGAAAATTGATGTAAACAGACACATGGCTTTGTAGAAGAAACATACACACATTTTCCTGTACTTAGCATGTTTCTTCCCTCAGGCCAGGAGCTTTAGCTAAAAACTGTGATTGAAAGATGTTTGACAAATCCTACAAATAGAGACATCTTTATTTTCCTCTAGTTTCAGAAAGGGTCACTTTGGACACACCTGAATATCTTATGCTTCCTTCCCATGTTCCTTCCCATTGCTTGGTATAATACATATTGTTTTAAAATTTAAAAAGATATAAGGATATTTGAAAGAATCATACTAAATCTGACAGTTGATGACACTTTGTCAGGTTGATAGTTCATGCCACGTACAGTCTATTATTCTTTCTCTATAAATTTCCCAGAACCAGGGGGTCTGGTTACATTACAGCCAAACCCCAACACTTTCTAGCTATAGAGCTATTAATATAATTCTTCATTATATTAATTTTATGAAAAGTATTTTCAATTTGAAGTTACACATGGCTTAAGTCTTTCAACTTAAACTATGAAGAAAGCAGTGTTACAAAAGGAAAATTCAAGAAAAAGACTTTATAACAAAGTCTGTAACAAAGGTGAAGTTACGACTTGCATGTGAAAGGTGTCCCTGCCCATGGCAAGGTGGGATGAATGTATATGATCTTTAAGATCCCTTCCAACCCAAAATATTCTGTGATTCTATGTGGAAACATCTTAACTTTACCAGAAACTAAGAGATTGGATATACAATGGTTTAGTAGGGGAGGAGGAATATTTTCCATCTGATTCATAAATTATACATGAAATAAAAAAAACAGAGATGTATTCATACAACTGCATTTTGGCTTATCAAAACTTTAAATAGAAATACATTTGATATAATAAGACAAATAAGTTTTCATTTTCACAGGGCTAAAAATCTTTGTCTTTTATAGCTTCCACTTTTCTCCTGCTGACTAGGGATAATGTCAAACCAAAATAATTAGCACCATTCACACTTCACCTTTTATTCTTTTACCTCCAGCAACTGGAAGAAAAAACCCAGGTAGTAAACCCTAAGAAACTCCTTTAAGAAAGACCTTTGAATTACATGTCAAAATAAAACATTATTCCAGACAAAATTAACAAACAGCATGTAATACGCTACTGCTCTGAACATCTGAAATCCACATACAGGTATTCACAAACTTACCATTAACATTTTCAGTGATTTATATAAATAAAAATGTAATCTAACTTTACTGGTGGAAGTCAAAAGGAATCACAGAAAAGACTGCTGTAGACCAGATTCCTTAGGAATTCCATCACACAAATATAATGCAAAAGGGGAATTAATCCCTTTAGATTATCATAGCAAAATCGCAGAAATTATGAAAATACCTTCACAGTTCCACAGGATGGAGTTAATAAATATTGTGAGCACGTTAAGATTGTCTAAAGTAATTTGTAGGACTTTTACTGAAAGGACTTTTTACTTCTACTTATACACAACACTGAATAGCAAGTAAGGATGAACTCCAAGCACAATTCTGCACAATACACAATATACAATGCCGTGTGTTTGACAGCGAACAGGAAGAAAGGTAACACAACATTGCTGCATCTAACCTGTGGTACTCAGAACTACTTCCCCATGTCAAGAAAAGACTCAGTTTTGCATCCTCCTCCCTTTTCTCCCTGCCATGGTCTGAGGAGAGGAGACAAAAATAGCTGAGACAAATAGGAACCATTGCTCACTCCCCTGTGACCCGGATATGAGAGCGTTCGGAGTTTCAGGTGTTTGGGTCTGGGACTAGGTATGCACATGAGTTCATTTGTCCTCCAGATCAATCACCTACCTACCTACCTGACAAACTTATGAAACATCTGGACACCTCCTCCCCACTTTTCAATATTTCTGACTTCAAAACTCTGCATTTGCACCTTTTGGCCCTCCCATATACATCTGTATTCTAACTTTGATTGCTGCAGTCCTGATTCCTTGACATCCCTTAAAAGGTTCACTTGTGTTCTGGTAGTAGTTTCATCAGGACAATGTGGAAATAAGTATGGTCTTCATCTCCCACTAAAATATGCAGATATGCCAATTTAGTGCCTCTAAAGAGTTCATTTGACCACAACAAGCCCCCAGTGTATTTTCTTCACTTTAAAGGTAAGGAAAGAAAATTGTTCACGCTTACTAGAAGGTATTTACAGGCAAATAGACCACAGGACATCAGGATTCCTCTGCTGAAGACAACCGTATGGGTGGAAGCAGTGGAGGTAAGAGATCTGTAGTAATAGACCTTTTTCTACACCAAGATACAGAGGCACACTGTAAAACTCCTAATTCGCAAGCATTGGTAGAGTTCCTACCACAACATAAACATGGATCTGTCCTCTGTCAATGTGTCTTTGTCTTTAATTTCCCCTCCCATCTCTCCACAAAGGAGGTTATACCTCTTTTCTGAATTTAGGCAACCAAATAAATGTTTTCATTGTATTTATTCATAACCATTTCACTAGTAATAAGTACCTCTTGCTCTTTTATAATCCTTTTCTTCTGCAACAATAGTTGTACAGAAGTAAACTACAAATAAAATGAAATCTAAATGAAGTCTGGCAATTTCTTGCTTCTAAATGCAGAAAAAGTATTCATATCACTATATAATTTGTTAGCTGTGTCCATTGATTCTCTCCTCTTTCACTGATTATATGTCTGCCTAACTTGAAAAGAGTTACTGTCTATTAGAGAGAGTTGAGAATATGATCAGCTGCAGTTTACAGGAAATTTAGTAAATTAAAACTGAATTAATAAGAAACATGGACATTTAAGGAACTCTTTTCTAAGGCAACACTATTTTATTTTTCCTCTATATTTTTTTTGATATTCCATACCAATTCCTGAATTTAATAATTTGAGATATATTTTCACTTCAAAGAATACTGATGTCTTCTCTACTGTGTATCATAATAGCAGTTTTGAGACAAGTCATGAATTAGCCTCAGACATACTAAGAATATATAGTCAAATAAAATACTGCCTGAAACCAAGAAGTTATGTGCTACAAACACCTTTTTTGAGAAATATTGAGTAGTAGATAAGGGTGAAGTGTAAGTTAGAGGAGCAAGGTACTTGATTTAGAGAAAATAGAATTATGCTACAGAACTCTGAGGTAATCTCTGCTTACTTACTCTTTTATTTATTGGAAATTAGAGTAACAATTAGGGTAACAAATTTATGTCAAGATTTTTGAGAACATCAAGATTTCAATTGTCACATCACATAAAAATTCAGTTTCACAAAACTGGATAGGCATGCTAATTTGAGAGGCACACTATCTACTTAAAAAAAGGAAAAAGAAAAAAAAGATTGAGAGAGCATTTGTAAGTATGCCTGTATTTATAAGATGTACACTGTTACAGAAATAGCTAATTGTCACACCCCTAACCATTACCAATATCTTTGTCTCTGATGATCCACAGGAAAAGTTGTGTTGAGAACTGCTTAGCCAGTCACACAAAAGAATACCGAGAGAGGAATATGTGCAAAAGAATGTTAAGAGATCAAGATACTCAGCAGTGCATCTGGGTTATATCTTCATTCCAACATGTTTCAAATGAATTAATGGGGATGGCACTTGTTATCAGTGGTCACTATGTACTATACATACTGAGAAATCTAATGCATTATCTGCTTTTTTTTGCGGGGAGGGGGGTGTTGGTTTGGGTTTCTTTCTCATTTATCAAAATGTTTCATGGTTACCTGACTTGCAGAATGAACAATTTATGATATGAGAAAGGAAACGTTTGACAAATTAATTTTCCACTCATGTGGAGTCTTTGCTTTCTAACTTACCCCACTCCAAATAGAGAAAGGTCATGTAGAGTAAACAGCAGGAATGACTTTTTGCTTTCTGTAAATGATGGGCACTCCCAGTCCTGCTGAGTCTGTAAAATGTGGAGGGAAATAACAAATATTACTTCACATCATGTGTATTAATATTATTTTACATTTTGAACATCTGAGCCTCTTTCACACACCTAAACAGTTTACTAATGAAAAAAAAATGTGTGAAAATAATTTACTGTAACTGGCAATACAAGTTAGAAAATTTTTTTGTTCTTGTTCCTTGGTTTTAGTCAATAAAAGGGCATGATTATTATAACACACCACATTTTTGCATGCAATTTACTGCAGCCAATTTTCTGTAGACTTTATGCAGAATAATTAACATTTGAAAAGCTGGAATTCTATTTTATATTATAAATTCAAAATATTTAAGCAGTTTATAAAATATTACCAGTCATCAAGAAATACAGTACAGATTGGTCAAAATTACATGGCAGTATCTCTTTACAAATATATAGATCAGTATACTTATTTTGCAGAAACCTTTGCAATATTGTTTGAAGTTACTCTGTCTCATAAGTTGAAAGCATATTTTGTGATTACATGATCTTAAATAGTAAGAAGAGGGCTTAATTGCTCTGTTGCACACAACTTGTATTTTATTTTTATAAGATGCCAGATAATGTTTTGCTTTATTTATTCTTATACATGAAAATGGTCCCTTTTCTTTTTCACAAGCTATGATGTTGCAAAATTGCTTCACAGATTAATGGAGATTCCTCTAATGTGAACAGCAAAACAAAACATACATAGGAATTAGAAATTGTCGCGTTTAGGATAAGTGATAGCTTGCAAACCAAACTTCCTAACAGCAAATTGGCAATAGGCGGTGGAACTGTTCATTGCTAGGAAATCACATTCTATTCACAATTTTATCATGCTTGAAAATTCTGTTTATCATTTGGTAGAAACATGAGATTAAGTAGGAAGCCTAAAATACTTATCACAGTTTGAGATACCTGACATCTTTGTAGATAGTTTGAACAGATGGATAAAATAACCTAATCTCTGGGGGGTCTGTGTATTGTTAAGAGGATGAGTAAAGGAATGACAATGGACATATATGCTTTTTTATCAGAACCACTTGCTAGCATAGAAAAGATCACTGCTCCCACTACTTGCTCATTGTTGTCCCTTTGAGAGGTTTTAGACCCTGGATTACCAGCTGAGTTGCTCATATGAGCAGTCAAAATGAGGCTGGCAAGCTCGTACTATTTATGTTAACAGCCTGCTATTCATCTGCACCTTTTAGTGTATAGGACCTCTTTTTAGTAGATGACCATGCAATCCTCAATAAATTTCACAGGTATTTGTTACAGATATACAGTGAATATAGTAGGTGCTAACACTTACTATAAGGTGACCTACCTTGGATGGTTATCTCATCCAGTCTTATCTCTGGAAGACCAAAGCAGTAATCAGATAATATTTGGTGACTAGTGTTATGATGCAGTGTTAAAGTGAAAGAAAAAGAAAGTGAATAATTCAGACAAAATCTATTACAATCATCCTTCATATAGGTAGAGTAATAAAAATTTGCAATGGCTCAGCTATGAAACATGGAGGTAAACACTGGCAGGAATACAGAAACAAGAAAAGATGTGGCAAAAATAAGCTTATTGTTCTAGTTACTATCTAAAATGATACTATTACTGATACTGAACAAGATTTTCTCAGGCTCCTGATATATTAATTTCTTCTATTCAGAGAATTAAAATGCANTATAAACTAAAATAATACTATTACTGATACTGAACAAGATTTTCTCAGGCTCCTGATATATTAATTTCTTCTATTCAGAGAATTAAAATGCATGTTAGGATAAGATTCTCTCTGTCCACGCTTGAGAAGCACTCAAGTCACCAACCTGTGGCCAGATGTGACTGTAAGGATTTATATGGAAAATATACTGCAGAAGCTAATAAAATGAACTACAGGACCATGCAAATGAAATAAGAGGAATAGACACCTGAAGAAGTCCATTATGTGAGAATTTCTAGTGTCTGGGTCAGCTCCAATGGCTTGTTTTGACTTTGGTTTTAGACGCTTTTTCATAGTGGTGCTATATGGGGAACTAACCAGTGCCTGTAAGTTCACAGGGACAGAGTTTTGAACTCTTACAGAGAGGTCGAGTAGGGCAAGGATTGTTAAACCCCTCTCTATGCTTTGAACATTTACCTCCTAGTGTTCTTGAAAATTATTTCTTCTGTGTAGAGGGGATTAGAAAGAAAGAAGTAATCAACAGAGGTAAGATGTTCCTTAAGAAAAATAAAGTAAGGAAACAATACAACTAGAAACATCAGTTACTTAAATCAGAACATTTATAGGTGATTTGGGGGAGTTCAGAATCTCTAATCCTTAAAACCCATTTCTTCTATTTTGTTTCAAGGTACCTGGTTACCCTATCAGCAAGTAAATGCAAGGCAAGAGTTATTTTACAAATAGAAATTTGGGAGTTTTACACTCCCTGTCATCTTCAAAAAGGAGAATTCTGGTAGTTTCTGGTCAGAATGTGCTGCGCTGGCCACTAGCCGCCCGGTGGCGTGGCAGGCAGCTGTAGAGTGTCCTCCGCTATGGACAATGCCGGAAACTCCGCACGCCCCCAGGAGTCTGCTCAGCGGATTGTGCACAGGTGTTCGCCTGGGGAGATTATGCTCCACCCAGGGCTCGGTAGCCAAAAGCCAGTAAGGCAGGCGAGGCTTCGATGGAAAAGGCGCAGCGGACGAGGACAAACAACTAAGGAGGACTCTGGAGTTGGTGTATTCCGAGGCGTTTATTGTAAACCCAGAGGGAACCAACAACCAGAGCCTGACCGCCCAACAGACCTCTGAGCTCGTTGGAGGAACTGCCAGGACAGCCTGCTGAGCAGGCTGTGCATGCTCCTTTATAGGGGGGAGGAGCAAGGGGAGGAATAAAGAAACAACTAATAAGGGAATGACAAGGGGATGACAGGTATCCAATAGGGTAACACAAAGGGAGGAACACATCAAAACCAGCCAATCATCACTACAGAACAACAGAAACTTCCAGAACTTAATAGAATAGGCAATGATCCTGTTATTAAACATAAGTCTCCAGGACCAATTGTAACATGGGGAAGGGAGAAGGATCTAGAAGCCTGGGAGGAGACACATTCCCGGGTCCGCCCAATGGGCAGGAAGGCTAGATCTCTGTCTCCTCCTCCACCCCGCCCTCAGAGGCGGAGTCATGGGCGGGGAAGTCAACCCACGGGATGTCACTTATACGAAACGTGAGTTGGGCCACCGCCACAAGAATGTTCAAAGAATTACAATTTTTTGTTATAAGTTTATTATTTTAAATATTATTTCAGTATCTTGTACATCCTCCTCTGTTCTCATGAGTTTGTTTGAAGCTATTTTTTGTGTATGACTGAGTCTAAAAATTTTCAATTTTTCCAACAGTGACAGAAGATAACCACTACTGACCCCAATTACAGTCAAGATTGTACAGACTTATTCATATATGCTGAATTATTTGGTCTGTAATAACAATACATATATTTATAAAATTCTTCTTTTCTACCTCTCTGAAGCTACACACTGACCAAGATAAAGGAGATGGAAATTTAAAATACATATTAACAGGAGATGGGGCTGGCAGTCTGTTCATTATAGATGAAAATACAGGAGATATTCATGCCGCAAAGAAATTGGACAGAGAAGAAAAGTCCCTGTATGTGCTACGTGCCAAGGCTATAGACAGAAAAACTGGAAGACAAGTGGAGCCAGAGTCTGAATTTATCATTAAAATCCACGATATCAATGACAATGAACCAAAATTCACCAAGGACATGTACACCGCCAGTATTCCGGAGATGTCTGGAGTTGGTAGGTAAAAACTTCTCCTTTTGTAAAATACAAACAGGTTTGAGCTGATTGGGAAGTTATAAGTAATTTATTATTTGAAGCACTTTCTACTAGCTTCTCTGAATATCCATGGAACAGGTTCTGTTGCCAGCAATGTACCATAAATAATTGGTTTCTGGTTTTATTCATTTGTTTCATCTTTATCCACTTTTTAATCCTTTTTCCATGCTATAAGTTACTCTTTACTCTTCTAAGCCCACCAGAACCATCAAGGAATTCAGCATGCATGGCTGTCTCATCAGTTACTACATAGTGTTGTCACAGCTGAGACTATGACTTGCATAAAGAGTATCATCTTTGTGTTTTAAGGTCTAATTTAGCAAAACTTTCTGTACCTTTAGACATAAACATATTTAAGCATGTAAGTATGTAAATCAATTAATACATCAAAATGATGCAAAATATGTTCCTACAAATGTATTTTTTTTTTCTGTTATCTGTATTGATAGTTCTTGTTGGTGGGTTGTTTGTTGGTTTGTTTTGTTTTGTTTTTTTTTTTAATATGGATTTGTTTATTTGTAACTTTTTCATACAAAATATATGAACACTGTCTCTAAATAATTAACTCTTTTTGGTTCAAAAATATTTGCCTTTATGGGTAAAAACTTACACCTATTTATAACTGCTGCAATGAAAAGTAAAAATGTGGAGTTACAGTAGAATTGAGAAATACAGCATAACAGGAAAATAATTTTCTGAGTTTTGTTCAAATATATAAAGTGATGGATAATATTCACCAGCACACATTCATCAGAAGTTATCATGATTACCTAAGTGCTCCACTTTCTTACAGCAGAGACAGTTTCTCTCATAAGATAAGTAAACATAAAATCCATAGGCTATGGGAAAAAAACTAACAGATAAATTCTCAAGAGTTATTTACTTCTCATGATTTAATGTAATGGTTTGTAAAATCAGCCCTGGATGATGGCATTGCTAAGAGAGACAATAAATACTCATTGAATCTTATCATTAATATGCATCCTCACACAATAATTTCCAGAAGCTAATATCTCTGAGACCAATAGGAGAAGTATAACAGAATAAGAATTTATTTTATAAACATGAGAGTATAAAATATTATTTTTACTTATTTTATAAAATAAAAAAATCATAATATACTTATAAAATATATTGTAATAATAAAACAATATTTTGTGAGCATGAGAAGGGAAAAAATGCACTCCTATGTGTAATGCAGAGTCCAAGGACTCTTCTTTTAAAGATGTGTGGAAAACAGAGAAATCCTTTCCATTCAGAATTTACATTACTGATAATAACTGAAAGAAAAATGTTCGCAGTGCACCTGTCATATTTAATTTGAAATATATTTGTAAGGAAGGAACTCTGTGGGAATAGATAGGAAATAAGTATGATGTCCATGTTTAACATTATCATTTAGTCCAACTTTATGAGAGTCAATGGAGAGGCATGAATAAAAGAGAAGTGCATAAGATCCAGTGCTTTGGCACTGCCTGAGAATATTAAGTCTATGAAATGTTTATGTTTGATGAGGAGGATGATAGCATAAGTACCATGATGTACTTTAAACTGAGAAAGTGTCCCTAAAAGACAAAAGCAAAGGTGAGTTTTACTTTAAAGAAGAGTTTGTAAACTTTTCCTTGAGGAAAAGGATATCAACAGTAGAAAATGTCCTTCGGCTTCTAACATGAAGGCAAAAGAAGGGATCTGAGTTACTCTTTCCTCTGTTTAGTTGACATTTAGCTGGCATTTAGGAATATAAAAACCACTGGAATGGGAATTTTTAGCATTTGAATTTGAATGAATAAAAGTAGGTAAGTAATTTTTTTAGAGTGGAATAGAATGAGAACACAAATCCAGACCAGTCCATTCTAGGAACAGGTAGTCTATATTTCTGATGTCAGAATAAGAATACTAATTCAAGAGTCAGGATGTACATACAGATGTAAATAAGATTATGCACATATATATATTTTTATTGGAGTCCTTTTGTATCATCCTCCAGATAAGGAATTGGATGCTCTAACTGGAAAAAAACAACTTAAATAGAAGCCCAAAGTCTAAAGCTGTTAAAGCAGTAGGCCCAAACCTTTTAACTGGTTCTTTAGTTGGTGAGGTTAGAGCATTGTGTAAAACAAATCATAGAGCCACAAAATCATAGAGTATCCTGGTTTGGGATGGAATCTCAAGCATCACTGAAATTCAGCTCCTGGGCCTACACAGGACACCCAAGGAACATCTTGTGCCTGAGAGCATTGTTCAAACTCTTCTTGAACTCTGTCAGGCTTGGTGCTGTGATCACTTCCCTGGGGATCCTGTTCCAGTGCCCCACCACCCTCTGGGCAAAGAACCTTTTTTTTAAAATCCAGCCTAAACCTTTCCTGACACAACATCACACCATTCACTCGAGTCCTGTCACTGGTCACCACAGACAAGAGATCACTGTCTGCCCCTCCTCTTCCACTCACAGGGAAGTTGTAGACTGCAATGAGGTCTCCCCTCAGTCTCCTCTTCTCCAGGCTGAGCAGACCAAGTGACCTCAGCCACCCCTCATGCAGCTTTCCCTCAAGGCTCTTCTCCATCTTTGTTGTCCTCATTTGGATGCTCTAATAGTGTACAAAGACACTAATTTCTTTCCCTTTCTTTCTTTCTTTCTTTCTTTCTTTCTTTCTTTCTTTCTTTCTTTCTTCTTTCTTTCTCTCTTTCTCTCTTTCTTTCTTTCTTTTTCTTTCTTTCTTTCTTTCTCTCTTTCTTTCTCTCTCTCTTTCTTTCTTTCTCTTTCTTTTCCTTCCTTCCTTCCTTCCTTCCTTCCTTCCTTCCTTCCTTTCTTTCATATTGTGTCACCCAAAACTGCCCCCAGCACTCGAGGTGAGGCTGCCCCAGTGCAGAGCAGAGCGGGACAATCCCCTCCCTTGCCCGGCTGGCGATGCTGTGCCTGATGCACCCCAGGGCAGGGCTGGCCCTCCTGGCTGCCATGTCATGAAATAAGAACAAACCGAAACATTATTAATTGAGCAATATATATCAGGGCTATTATTGCTGCTGTGAAAGTAATGCATGTCAAAAAAAATGAGTGCAAATATAGTGAAGATGAAGAGAAAGAAAAGAAAAGAAAGAAAGAAAGAGAAAGAAAGAGAGAGAGAGAAATCACAAAAGAGCATTTCAGAAAACCAGAAGTGCCCAGCATAAAAAATTAAATGCCTTTAATTCTATATTTTCCTCTATATTTTCCTCTATTTTCCTCTAACAAATGGATGAAAATAAGAATAATATAATAAAATCGAGAATCTCCGGAAGAGAGTGATCGTCTTTATTAAGACTAAAATGGAAAAGTCAAGTATTCCTGCATTACCTACATAAACACTTGAGGTTATGAGGGATACTTTTAAGACTGTATATAGAGATTCCTGCAGACCTAATCGAAGAAGTTTTCTGACTGGAAATTACTATATGGTTACACTATACACACTATAAGAAATAGATATATTCATGATAAGCAGGTCAAAAATCTGTAGGAAATTTGTAGTTTCTTTCAATTCTTTCTCTCTTCCCAATTTTTTGTCTCAAATCACAATTTTTTTCTTAACCATTATATTTATTATGTTTGTCAAGTCTAATAAATATGACAGCAGATATTTATGAAAGCTCAGGAAAATGTCACTAAGATTGAGAAATTGAAGAAGAATCATCACTAGCAATGTTTCCAGCTGTGTGCATATCTGTTACTCAAATTGCAATCATACCATGTACTTCTCAGTGTGTTACTGACTGTTTCTTGGAATAACTGTGTCTAGAGCACACAAGGGAAAATGGTAAGTCAACACCTCTGACAGAATGTGTGATTTTCAGTACCAATAAGCAAATCTCCATCACGTTTAACCAGTTTGATAGTAAGAAGAGTGAAAGCATAATGTGGATTTTCAGCACAACCTATTCAAGCCCGGGGGAAATAAGAATGCTTATTTGTGCACTAGTTTGTGCAGCTATCAAGTTATATATAAATTAGCCCTGCTATGCCTAAAAAGGATCCAATCCAACAGTGTTATGGGTAAACCTAAAATGCTGTGTAGCAAAGTTAGTACTGGGAGTAATCAAAACCACTGAAGTGAGCTGACTGCAGTGTCGTTTCAGATAAATTTTATGGAAATGATCATGTTAAATGTTCACACTGATATCGAATTAAAAAGTTGAACAAGAAAGTCAGTTTAAAATATTCTAAAACTCAATAACACGGAATTTCTCATTAAAATCATCTGCTGTACTGAATTACTAGAGGATAATAACTGCTGTAGCTATATTTTTGAACAATACAAGAGTTGACTGGAAGAATCCTGAGATTTATGTCAGACTTAGTAAATTGATTCAATAAAATCTAATTTCAAAAAATGAAAAAAGGAGGCTAGAAAGACCCATAGAGGTTAATCAAAACATAATATAGGAAGCAAATTTACGAAAGATGCTAAGCATTTAAACTGGTGGAATGCCAAAGTCATAAGGTACCATCTTGGTCGCAATGAAGAACTGGTGGATTTCAAGCATGACCTGGTCTGAACTACCTATCCAAACCCCCAAAAACTTCAGAAAAGTTAAACACATATTATACATCA
This sequence comes from Aleadryas rufinucha, assembly GCA_013397815.1. Taxonomy (NCBI): domain Eukaryota; kingdom Metazoa; phylum Chordata; class Aves; order Passeriformes; genus Aleadryas; species Aleadryas rufinucha. The sequence goes on from VZTH01001651.1 coordinate 209,406, forward strand.
CAAATAATCTTTTGATATCCACTTAATGCAGAATGAAAAGTAAAGTCTTAATCACACTTAGAATCTACTCGTTTCATCTTCAAGGCTTACATGAGTATAAGCTCAGTCCAAGTATTTTTCTAAGTGAAACATTCCTAAAAAAAACCCAAAATAAAACCAAATCAAAACTTACACCGCACGGCACTGTGTAAAGCACTTTTCTCAAGTTATAAATCAAGTTATTAAGAACTTTTTGAAAAGGGAAGTTAGCAAGGAGATGTCCTATGTAGTTAATCCCTTTTGGCATCCAGGTCAATATTATTACACCCCTCTGTACCTGTTTTGCTAATTTTAATGAGTAAGGCTTACCAGTTTTATTTCATTAAGCTTCTTTAGCATGCAGCTGATGAGTATTTCACCACAAATTTTTAATCTTCTCATTGATTCAACTAAGATAAGGGATAATGCCTAATTTAATTTACCAGTCATTTCTTCAAAGTGCTACTTTCTAAATTTATAGATCTAACCAAATACATCTAACATGTTTTGGGATTTCTACATGACAAGATTAATCTACATATAGAGGACTTTATTTTAAATGGTTAAATTTAGAACATACAATTTTTCCATTATGCCACTTTTACTGAAAATAATCAGAATAAAAGAGTTTTTCTTTAGATGATGAATGGGGTTTGACAGAAGAATGTTATATATGAAATATAAATATGGCCATTTTCAACTGAGGTATACAGGATTATAGCAAGACTAAACATACCTTGTATTGAACAGCTATTCCAAATAAAAGCTATAAATAAAAAAATATATGTAAAAGACAGACACGAATAAAAAGCAAGATGAGATTGCAATAAAACACACTGGGTAATATGCATTAACAATACCACTCTTATTACTGTGCTGTTGTCTTTGAGTGCAGTAGTATATCCTGAAAAACCAATTATACAATGATTCTCTTAAAAGTTCCATTATCATTGTTCAATATTCCTACAGTATCTCTCAGGAATCTATAATAATCATGACTACTACTTCATTTAAGTAAGACTGCGCTCCATTCTGATATTATTTTTAGTTGCACCATGTTTTCAGCATCACATAATCCCAAGCGCGTATTTCTCAAGAACAGTTTGTTATTTCGTATAGGAAGCTCTTACAAGAACAAGTAGGCCTTATGGCAAAAAAAAAAAAAAAAAAAAAAAAAAAAAAAAAAAAGGATAGAAAGAAAATGAACCAAATGCAGTAACCATTACATTTTCTATTTTTGAATTTGCTTATGTCAGTAACCACTAATCTACAGATGTGTATAAACAACTAAAGGGAGGCAGCTCTCATCTTTCATGTTTCAGCAGGAAATATTTATATTTTCTCCTTTGCATATTTTCCCTGGTTTCAGATGTTTATAAAAAGAAGCTATGAATGACTGTCTTGACTTTGACACAAGCTTACAAAAACTACTTCACTAACTTGCAAAACTTCAGAATGCTAATTGTTAATGTGCACTCTATTTTAAAATTAATTATTGAGTTAGCTTTAAGAGAAAGATATATTTCAAATAAATATTTTATCCACAAGTTCATATTTTACAAGATAGAATCAGAATTCCTTTTAGTCAAACTAAGCATGATGGCAGAAATTCTGTAACTAAATACTTTTGATATTTCTTTTTGCGTCTGCCACTATAAAGAATTTCAAAACCTTTGTATATGTCCGAATCTTTTTTTAAATGCAGAATTTTTATCCTAATTTGGGTTCTTTCTTATTTTCATGCAAGTCTTTGTTATGAAAAATATAAAAATATAAAATAAGAGTTCAATGCCCAGTTATGACTTCTTAAACCATCAAGGTAAAAAAGTCAAACCCCTCTTTTTATTAAGAAGTTAAAAAACATAAATCTTTCCAGGATATTTTCAAAGAATTTTGGAAATTTGGGGTTTTTTCTTTCACTTTTGGGCATGCAGTCTGTTAAGAACATGTAGAGTATTTTTAGTAGGAAAGTATATAGAAGTATTTATAAGCATTTTGCCTTTGGCATGAGGCAGAACTCTTTTAGAGTAGTGTGAATGGATGTTTTAAAACTTCATATTTCTAGTCTACAAAAGAAAACCACTAGAACACCAAAGGAATCTTATTTAGATCATGATTATTTTTAGCTTGAATTATTCTATCATTTGCCTACACATTCATCTTTGTACCGAATATGGACAGCATTTTCCCAGCAAAAAGGATGTCTGTGAGGAACTTACTACAGATTTGGTTGTGTAAACAGGTCATTTTGAGTTTGTACAGCTCCACTGATTTCAAGCTGGATGTTACAGAAGTGTTAGGATCTTTCTGCATGGTGTTCATTTCATGATCAAAATATATAATTTCTGTAAAATGTAAATATCGATTTACAACTACTATCATTCTTTGTTACAGACTGAATATAAAATAAACACCTAAAATATAATATAAGCAATCACATCAAAAACTAATATGCATGTATTGTGTATATCATGTAATCATAGAACAGTTTGGGTTGGAAAGGACCTTAAAGATATCTAAGTCCCTGCCATGGGCAGGGGCACCTTCCACGAGACCAGGTTGCTCAGACCTCCATCCAACCTAGCCTTGAATGCTCGCAAGAATGAGACAGCTTCTCTGGGCATCCTGTTTCAGTTCCTCACCACCCTCAGGCTAAAGAATTTCTTCTCAATATGTAATCTAAACCTACCCTTTTCCAGTTTAAAATGATTCCCCCTTGTTCTGTCACTACAGACCCTTGTGAATAGTCTCTCTCCCTCTTTCCTATAGGATCCCTCCAGGAAGGCTGCAATCAGGTAACCCTGAAGCCTTCTCTTCTCCAGCTGAACAATTCCAATTCTCTCAGCCGTTCCCCACAGGAGAGGTGGTCAATCCTTCTAATCATCTTCATGGCCTCCTCTGGACTTGCTCCAACAGGTCGATGTTGCTCCTGTTCTGGGGATCCCAGAGCTGGATGCACCATACCAGGTGGGCTCTCATCCTGCTGGCCAAGATGCTTTTGATGCAGCCCAGGACACATTTGGCTTTCTGGGCTTTCTGTATGTTCACATTGCTGGGTCATTCCCAGACTCTCATCCACCAGCATCCCCAAGCCTTTATCAGCAGGGCTGCTCTCTACATGCTCATCTCCTAGCCTGTGTTGTTACGGGGTGTTGCCCCGATCCAGGTGCAGCACCTTGCACTTAGTCTTGTTAATCCTCATGAGATTCCCATGGGCCCAGTTCTCAAGCTTGTCCAGATCCCTCTGGATGGCATCCTGTCCCTCAGGTGTGTCAGTCACATTACTCACTTGGGGTCATCTACAAATTTTCTGAGGCTACACTTGATGCTTTTGTCTATGTCATTAAGATATTAGATGGAGTTGGTCCCAGTACAAATCCCAGAGGGACACCACTTGTCACTGATGTCCATTGGGGCAATGAGGCATTGACCACTACACACTGGATGCGTCTGTCCAACCAATTCATTTTGCAGTCCACCTATCAAATCCTTCTCTCTCCAATTTGGAGAAAAGAATTGTGGGGGACCATGTCAAAGGCTTTACAGAAGCCCAGATGGAAAATATCTGTAACATCTTTGTGAAGATTTCAAATCATTCACAAATTTAAGGTTTACAGAACATTTTAACATTACGGATAGGATCTCAAGCTACAGAAAAAGGAGTGGCACTCTTTTTCTCCTTTTGGTCCCTCTATTCCCTCCCAGAGGAGCTGTCTTATGTTTTTCCCACTGTTCTCTGAACCCAACAGAAGAAATTTTAGGGAGCTAAGTCATTGTAAAGATGGATTGTTCAAAGTCAATATTCCTTTTCTACTACTTTTGCTCCCTAGTTCAGATCACATGAGGTTTGATGCCAGAGCTGGTGGTAGAGAAGTGACAGGAATATGCAAAGTATTGCAGGCAATATCAGGTGAGACTCTTTCATCCAGCAGTATCTAACCTCAGCTAAAGAATCACTTGACATATTCATTTTTCTTCAGCTACAAAATCCTTCTAACCTAAACAGGTTTCCCCACTTTCTTTCTTATTTTTTATTTTCTTTTGGGATGGGGGCAAGTTTGGTTTCTTATTAAGACACCACAAGTCTGAGGCAGCACAATGGGAAAACCAGAACCATTTATTCACCTGCTGTGAGTAACAGCTGACTCTTGGAGCTACAAGAAATTGGGGTTTTGTAGAAGTGCTGTCAGCAAGTAAAAGTAACTAGTCTTTGCTGCTAACATGGATAGAAATAATTTTTGTATTTCTGTCCTGTGAGAACTGAGCCACTGTCAACTCACTGTTAGTCTGTGACCTCCTCTGAGCCCCCTTAGACCTCCACCTGCTGACCTTTCATGATGTTCTAAAATATTTTTCATAGGAAGAGATAAGATGCCAGAAGTTCAAATGCAGCAATTAGTAAGCAGGATGGGTGACTTTCATGAGACTTTAGGATTTGTCAACTAATTGGTCTAAACTTTGGAGATGCAGTTTTAAGCTGACCACAAACTCATTTAAATTTAATTTCCTACCAATTCATAGAAGACTGGAACAGCTCTACTCCATAGATATGTCTTAATAAGCTCAGCTACTGCAGTAATGGACACTGAAATTATAGCCTTGGAATGACAGTCATCTTGCCAAGTGGAGTTTTCAGACCTGGACTTGTTAAATGTGTCTCCCCTTTCTATTTCTCTAAAAGGACTCATTGCAAAACTGTTTGCCTGTCTACTTCATTGTGAAAAATTTATTATTTCCCATTATCTGTGTACATGGAAAACAAAACAAAATAAAAAATAGACAAAAAATCCCAAAACACTAAACCCCCTCCCCAAAAGCAGAGACCTGCATATCTCTAAATTAGAGCTTGAAACTACCATTAAAATTTTCTGCCTCATACCTACACTAAACATTTTTGATGCATTAGTTTTCCTTACTTTTATTTCATTACATGTTCAGCTATAATACTATAATCTCTGAACAGGAATATAATGCTTCTGGATTCTCTACATCAGCACTTTTGCTCACACTGCAGGGTAATACGAGATATGTTCTGCATTGTTAGAGATGCTGTCCCTCTGACTGGACATTAAATCCTTTCATCTTTCATGGCTTCACATCTGAAAACTAAAAATATCATTTACATTCTGAAACAGCATGTTGCTTCAGCCAAACCTCTTGATGTGAACATTTACCCTTCTCTACATCCTTTGATATGAACATGTTACAATTCACAACCACGTGCAACCTGTTTTCAGAGCCACAGTAAATAGAGTTCCTATGCGTGATGCCAGTTTATGGGCACCTAATTTATTCCCTTATGAGCCTTTGAAGCTACCAACCACCAAATAATTTTCCTTTTAAGACATGCTACAGAATAAGACTTGCAGTGAGACCCTTCTCACATTTACGGGACCCTATTGAAGCCTGCAGCAATTGAAGTGCTGGTACGAAGGACTGGAATAGCTGGCACTAATTAGCAGTACCAATATTAGGAAGACCTGTGTCTTTTTCAGAAGGAACGTGTCAAACAGAGGCATATGTGTGTTATAGCCTTCATTACAAAGAAAATACGCCAGACATTAAACAGTTTAGTATTGGAGAGGAAATGATATGTTGTCTAAGGATAGATTATGCTTTAAAAGCAGTAACATTAGTGTCACTATTTATATCAAGATAATGCACAGAGTTCTATTCTGAAATCATGTAATTATGATCCTTGTGCAGTTTTAGGCATCTGAAAAAATCCTTTTCTTCATTTAAATTATTTTTGAGAATGGGATTTCTCAAATGTTGGTTCTGCAGTTGGCTAGGAAGGCTGATTGCACAGCTCTAAGTCAGGAATTGCAATTAACTAGATAAAAGGTAAATCTGTTTGATATTTTTTTGTATGCAGCCATAAAAGAGATTTTTCAAATTACATTGAGAAGTATAATTTTTAAAAATTATTATTATTTTGTTAAATTAAAGCCCATCTAGGATGCTTATTTAGTCTAATCTATTGAATATAGAGTATTTTCAGTTGTTTATAAAAGGAAAGACAGCTTTCTGAATGCCTGAGTGTACACCTTAGTTGCTAACGTTATGCAGCTGAGTGTAAAAGGCTTTTTTTTTTTTTTTAAATCATGCTAACATATGCATGTATCTATTTTGAAAGTAAAACACAAAGGTAGGGTTGCTTCTGTTGTTTTGTTTCAGTTAGGTTTTTTTTTTTTTCTATTTTTCCCTACCAGATTTCTGCATAATTTCTAAGAATCTCCAAAATATATAAATAAAATACAATGGATCATATTTGCTTTCAAGATAAAACATTTTTTTTTTCTAATATAATATAAATTAACTAATCATTGCACAGAGAGAATAGAAAGCATGTAAAGATGTGTTGACATAATTCTTGGTCTTCAAAAGAGATAGCAGTTTCATCAAACAGATCAATCTCTCACAAAACAAAGGTCCAGTTACCAAAATCTTTATTTACCCCCTAAACCTCTTTTTGTGAGTTATCCCACTTCACCCTAATTCTCAGTTTTAGTAAGGTTACTGAGAAGTTAAAGCTTTATCTCATGTGAATCTGAATGATTAGTACCACTTCAATTAAAAATGATTTAGCTGCAGCATTCCAGCAGCCTAAGAGCAGAAACTACAGGAAAAGAAGATTACCAGCCCCCAAGAAATCCACTACTCACCTTGACAGATATGATACAGTGTCTGTCCATAATGGATACTGTATTATTAAATAAGTAAATTTCTCACTTAAAATGTGCCCATGCATATATGTATATGTATATGTATACACTAGATACATATGTTTTTATATATTACATAAATATTATGGTTTTTCAATTAAATCATTAAAATAGGTATAATTGCAAGTTATTAGCAACACGGAAGATGAATTATAGGAATGGCAGTTACATGTGTGGTTTTCTTAGTTCAATTAATAATTCAGCTTGAATTCTATTATAAAACAGCATTTTTTCCTTCTTGCCAATCATGTAGTCATTTTGGAAATTTTCTATACCATACACAGCCTTCACAGAGGTAGGAAAATTAAGGCAAGAAAGTCTTATCCTGGACTCTCTTTCCTGACTCCTGCTTATTTGAAAAGTACTTGATATTATTCCCACTGATACTCATCTTTTACTAAGCATATGTAACAAATGGGTTACAGCATTTCACATGTATTTATCTCAATGTCTTGCAAAATGTACATCCGTAAGTTTCCATAATGACAGCAATCCTGATGCTCACATTTACCTAATTTTGTACTATCTTACCAGATGCCTCAGAACACTTTCCAGAATACCTTTTTCCTACAACCTCATAGATGTGTGACAATGTAAAATTAAGATTAAGCATGATTAAGGTCTGTATAAGTATCAGTTTTATTCCTTATGAAAGGCGTTAATATCTTCATACTTAAAATACATTGTTCACATCTAACTGGTGATTAAAAACAAACAAAACCCCCCAACAAACCAGAACAATACAACTTAACTTAATGTCCTCTGAAGTATGTACACGTGTGAATATCTTGCATTTAACTGCCAATAAACACTAAATTTTCATCAAAGCTTCCTGTCAGAAAACCAGTTCAATAACAGTTACTTCATTCTACTCCAAGGCAAATGATAAATAGCCTGTGATAAATACGGCTATGTACACAGTAAAAAAAAAAAAAAAAAAAAAAAAT
>VZTH01001651.1:222023-267832 GCA_013397815.1 Aleadryas rufinucha
AAAAAAAAAAAAAAAAAAAAAGACATAGTTCTGAATGATATTTAAATCACTGTCATTTTTTTACCCAACATTCATGGTAGAATCTTGAAGCACACATTACTAACAACATAATCTGCTCATTTTCTTCTCCCAAGATGGAGAATACTGTTTAAAATTAAGGTTACAGAACAAGTTATCAGTAGAACTAAAATTTTCCAATAGATGCAGATATATTCTTCTGACTGGAAGAAGCTGTTGTAATTCATGTCAGTCAAAGGAGCCAAGTAGGAACAAGAATTGCATGCTGAACAGCATGACTTCACATGAAAAGGTAGCAAAATATGTGCCTGTCTCATCTAGAGGAAGACCTCTTTTGCACTGCAACAATCCTCTTCAGGCTATTTACTTGAGTTTTGCAATGGACTCTGGTATCATGCTGGGAGACCAAATTATACCAGAGGGACTCATTCAAACACTAAATAGCACAAAGGAATAGAAGGAATTTTAAACGTAATTCATAAAAACATTCTCATTTCAAATGTTGTGGGTTTTTTTTCAAATTTACATCTCGCTCTTCATGAGTTCTAGTAATCTGTGCTAGTGACACTCAATTCTGACACTTCCTAGATATGAAGCAATGCTCTCTCTGACTCTAATAGTTTTCTTTTTTGTGTTCTACATTTTTACATGCACTTACATTAATATTTATGCACACACACACACAGAAGCACTACTTACAGAGATTTATATAGATTTGTCTTATCTCAGGTTAACTTCATAATTTACTTTCTGCATTTTGCTGCCCCTACATTAGGACCCCATCTATCATACAACAGATATGTTTTCAAAGTGCTTAAGTTTTCAGACTCAAGAGAAAAAGAAAAAGAAAAAAAGAAAAAGAAAAAGAAAAAGAAAAAGAAAAAGAAAAAGAAAAAGAAAAAGAAAAAGAAAAAGAAAAAAAAAAAAAAAAAAAAAAAAAAGAAAAAGAAAAAGAAAAAAAAAAAGAAAAAGAAAAAGAAAAAGAAAAAAAAAAAGAAAAAGAAAAAGAAAAAGAAAAAGAAAAAGAAAAAGAAAAAGAAAAAGAGGACATACCTGTTGAGAACTCTGAGATTTAGTTACTGTCCTAAGATGGACTACACTTACTGGGTTGGATTGGGTTGAAGTGGACTTTGCTTTGCAGAAGAGTGATGTTATCACTACTTAAACTGCTATTGTAGTTATTCTCATATTTTATCTGTCATCCTTCACACCAATTTGCTCTGTGGCACATTTGATCATGGCTGGCTGACAGAAGCCCACATAACTGCCCTCTCACTCCCCCTCCTCAACAAAACTGTGAAAGAAAAGAAAAATGGAAAAGCTCGTGTGTTGAAACAGAGAGTGAGTGATTACCTATCAATTACCATAAGCATGAAAAGAGACTTCACTTGAAAAATTAATTTAAATTATTGCACATTAAAAATACAGTTGGACGGTGAGAAACAAGGGTAAACACTATAATAGCTTCCCTCACCTCCAGTTCTTCCCAGACTCTACCTCCTTCCTTCACTCCTGCTGTATTCATCCAGACAGCCTATTGGTACTTTAAATCAAGCTGATTTCCACTGACAAATGTGGTAAGAAGCTGATTGTGAGGTAATCTAGAACATAAATAAACAAATAAATAAATAGATCATGCTGTGGGTACCATTCAAGTGGGGTGAAGATAAGGCATACTTCTCTTTGATTAAAAAGTTCCAAACTGGTTTTGCCTCTTTACCAATTATTCCATAATTAATGTTGAGTTCTTTTATTTCATTGCCTTTATTTCACTGTCATTTCTGACCCAAAAAGGTAAGAGAAGTTTCTTACCTTATGAACGTAACTTGCACAAGTACTCTCTATCATTTGTGAGCATCCTTCGTTATGACATAGCAGACTGTTGGCAGAGAAGAGAGTTAACTGCCTGCTGACATTGAATTTTTTGAGGATATATTCTTGTTAATAACTTTTCCCAGTTGTACTATTAGTTTAACAGAAGAAGGAGCTTTGTAATACTATCGTTTTACCACATGAAAAGTTTCCTTAGGGTTACATCTTCTGTACTCTCCTCAGAAACCATAATTATATGGCACTTGAGCCCCAGGAAAGAAAGATAGACATTCCAATGAGACAAACACAGAAGTCTCCCAAAGACTGCCCTAAGCTCTGTAATAACTGTCTTAAAAAAAGAAAAATAAAAAAGCTCAAGACAAATTCAGCATTTTTTCTTTTCATCAAAACAGTGAACTAGGGAAAGAAAGAAAAAATATTAATGTGCATTCGGTTACTACAACCATACTCCAACTTCTGTGTCAGTCCCATGACAGTGCACAGATCAGGAGGCCACAGCCATTACTTTTCCTGATTAAGGTATTTTGGGTTGGTTTTTTGTTTTTTGTTTTTTGGGTTTTTTTGGGATGGACATTTAATTCCTCTTGATTTTTAACTTCTAGATGCTACAATGTCACACAGTGTAAGCGTATGATTCTATTGCTTATCTTTATGGTTTTGTATAGGCTAGCAGGGGATATTGACTCTTCTTTCTCTATTCATCTTGAGGAGGCAGGGAATTTAATTTACTTGCTTTTCTGAAAGCAGATAGGACTAATGGAACTTTACCATTCTCAAATAATTGTCTTCATTTTTTGTCCGGATAAGAAGTTCTGCTGGACACTGTTAGCAATAAAAACGTCCTTAAATATTCACTTTTTTGGGATAATCTTTACAGCTCAGCTTGGCACACAGATGACTTCTGACTGTTTAACCAGGCAAAAAGTAATCCAGATCGCTGAAGGCAAAAATTCTCTTTAGAGTCTGATGATTTGTAACAAAGCATTTTTACAACTTTTTTCTGCTGGTTTGTTGCAGAGAAAGAAGTATGCCTCCTCTCTTGACATGCTCTTCAGATAACCTGAGATATTGGGAATTGTTGTGTAGGTAAAACTATTATTTGTAAAGCTGTATTATGTACTATGAAAAAATAGTTGCATCTGACAGGACCCAATAATAATGTGCTCTCATAAATCTGTTTTGATTACTCTGGATTTCTACGTTTCCCAATCCCTGGGATATGCTGAAAATCAACAGTAGAAATTATTCACTTCAATGCCATTAATCACAGGTAAATGAGGGTCTTCTAAACTTATAGTCAAGACAGACATTTGACTGCAAGTTTTCTGGGTGAACTTCAATCTACAGAGACTGAAGATGTAGAAAAAGAGTAATAGGGAATAGTATCAATTAAGCGGACAGTGCTCACTAGACCTTTTTTCTTTCAAAGTGAGATTAAAAAAAAAAAACAAACAGCCAAAAAAGCCAAAAGTAGGGTAAAGAGCCTCTTCTCAGTCAGCCTTCTCACCCTGGCAAGGAGCTGAGCACCTTTACACCTCTAGCTATTGGACTGCCTACATTTATCTAGACATTTGTCAGCTCTAGATTGTGTTAGCAAAATGCATTATGACATCTTGAAAAGTGCTAAGAAATAAAAGCTTGTGAAGGACAGCTTTGTGCTTTTCTATTTTATAAGAAAGGCTTTACAGAAGCTTTCTGTAAAAAGACTTTATTTTTATTTGCTTCTAACCCATAAACTACACCAAATATATTGGCTCTCAGTGCTCATAATCCCATATAATCTCTATTGTCTTCTTTATGATCACAGGAAAAGGGTAAACTATTGTCACACAAAATAAATGAATGCTGAAAAAACATGTCAGTAGCATGTAATGCCTTTTATTTGCCAAAAAGGTAGATAATTTTGACCAAGAGAAAAAACAAACAAATAAGCAAACAAAATCCCACAAACAGAATTTCTTATTGCAAAACCAATCTATTTTTAAGACAACCTCAAAAATCAGTTCCTGATGAGACAAAATTTCTTATTTATTCAGAATTCAGATATTTGGAGTTTGCCATCTAAGCAGAAAAGGAGTATGGGGAAATTTGCTTTAGATTTATTTACTGATTATCTTGGGGTGACTTTATGATGTGTATCCCCTACCATTGCTCTATGCCCAGACACGATTCCTGTGCCTTTAAACTGAGCCTGGGAGAGGAGAGAGAAAAAGGCCAGATGAACTTTTCAAAGCAGTCTGTGCCTCAAGGTCGCTACTTCTCTACGTTCTGCTGTTATGGGAAGAAGAGCGGAGGAAGCACCCTTCCTGCTTTTTCCAGCCAGCTTTTCGGCTCTTTTTCTTCGGAGGGAGACGGAGAGAAAAACTTTGTTTTCTGGGACTTGGGTTTTGTTTCCTTCTCCTTTGGACTTGCTCAAACCACCAGAGCGTCTGAACTCCACCGGGGGACCCTCCCCCGGCCTGAAGGGGGGCCCCCACGCTGACCCAGCTCCAAGGAAGAGGAGAGACCACCCCCACAGAAGGACTCTGAAATCTTTCAGGTTTTCTCTCCACAGTGAGAGAGATTTCATTATTTAGCATTATTGTTATTTTCCTGTGTACTTGTTAAATAAATAGTTCTTTTTTTCCCTTTTCACATTCCTCTGAGGAATATTTTTCTTTCCCGAACCTGGTGGGGGAGGGGCGGCTGTACCCTGCCTTCCTTTGGGAAGACATTCCTTTCGGATGTTTCCTTGAATTTGGCCCAAACCGGGACACTGATTAAGCCAAACCTTTAAGTGAAGAGTTTCAGCTGAGATCATGTTTTTATTAGTGAACAATTTTCAAATTTATTTGATCACGAAAAAGCTTATGTTGTGTTGGGTTTCAAAGATGTGTGAGTCCCTGTGTGTTTACTCATGTTAAACTGAAGGATGAATCTTAAGTGGTAATGATTTTAAGTCTAGTTAAGAGGAAGATGAGATTTTATTTTACTTTCTCTTGGGCAAGATAATTCTGGATTTGTCCACTGGATGATGTTTTATTTCTTAGTGAATTCAATACTGCAACAACTGTATGTGCTTTATGAGAAGTAGATCCCTTCCTAAAATCTGCTGATTCTTTTCTTGGTACCCATTTAGGTACATCTGTTATTCAGGTGACAGCCACAGACGCTGATGATGCCAACTATGGGAACAGTGCCAAAGTGGTGTATAGCATCCTCCAGGGACAACCATATTTCTCAGTGGATCCAGAAACAGGTTAGCAATTCATTCAGTCTCACTTTTTGCAGTAACACAGACAGGATGCAGGGATCAAGATACTTTTCACTTCCATTTCAGTTCTGGAACAGACGTATGACTTGACACAAAGCTGATACCCTTTCATTGAATGAAAACTGGAACCAAAATAAAAGTTTGCTTTTTTTGTTAAAATAATATTATTCCAGAAGAATTGCTTTACTTGGTATGAGTAAGATTTCAAGGAGATGATTTTTAACTGTAAAGGTCAACGGTTTAAAAAGGTGTAAAATACTGTAAAGGGTCCAAAGAATCATCAAAATTAGTCACAAGCCTATTTTACACCAGTTTCTGGAAATTTCATCTGTTTGCCTTTAGGAAGTGCAACTAGAAGCTGGATATTTTCATACTATAAGGTAAAAAAAAAATCTCACAGGTAGTTAAATATTTCTAAAAATTTGGAATAGATTCCTGACCACAGAAAATTTTTAACTTAAGCTGCTTTTTGAAGCTGCATTCTGATTTCAAGAGTTATGAGAACTAAAGCAAGAATCATTAATGCTTTCAAGCTGTAAAGCATGAATTGAAGCCTTTGTCACTGTTATGCAAGAAAATGGATAAGGGACAAACACAAACTAAAAGAAAAAAGTGTGAATTTTAGATATTTACAATTCAAAATTAGGGTTCAGAAAAGAAGGATGCAACCACAAACTGCCTCCTTCCAGATACCTGATCCTAAGGCATTCAAGACTCAAGCAGGCATTGCACTAGCTTTTCTAGCATGTTACAAAAATTATTCTGGTTTGTGAATTGAGTATTTAAGCACAACTCTGCCAAGAATCGCTGAAGTTCCTAATCCATTGAGGGTGCTCAGATGATGGCTAAATTTCTTTTGAAACAATTTGTTTTTTTCAAAATACAGCAAAGGCATAGTATGCAAAGGACAGTGAATCACATGGCTACAGCTTTAAAATGGAGCACAAGGATTTTGCCTTGGATGAAAGTGTTTGTTTTTTTCCCCCTTTTTTCAACCCCTCTCTTTTTTTCTCTTTTCTTGAGTCTCCTACTCAAACATCTTTACTGGGCATGAGCAGGGAAACAGGACCAGTACCCCATGGACAATAACTGATGGCAGAAGGTGTTTAGGCAGTAAGACAGTTTGGGAAAGACCTGGACTCTTATCTTTGGTTCAGGGATTATTTTTCATTTTAATCCAATTTGCTCTTTCATGTTACATGTATTAACAAGCCTAGGTATGGTAATCAGAACCTGGTAATCCTGGATCAGGCATAAATGTCATAACCACTAAGCTGCAAAGGTTTTTTTCTCTATTTCACTCACTTGCTAGAAGAAGAAATTTTCCAGGGTTGCCTTTTATTTTGCATAGTATCAAACCAAGCCTATAATGAGAGCCTTCTGAGAAAGAAAGGATAGGACTGTGAGTCCTCCAAGCAGAAAAGAACACTATGTTTAAATTTTCCCACTTCACAAGAGTAAGTTCTCAACACTCCAACTTTGAAAAGCCACCACCCTTCTAAATAAAAATAGAAAGCTCTACTTGGTTTTCTAAAAGAAAACTTGTGCATGCCCTCTTTAATAAAAAGTGGCGTACTGCACCACTTTTGCATTTCTCACCTGAGATCCCTATTCTTTTTGTGTATTGTAAAAGTGTCTGAAACGTTTAACTTATAGTTATGAAATTTTTGAAATTTGACACCCCAGAAAAGAATTTTCAAAACTAATTTTAGAGTTTTGTCCAATTCTTTTATTAGCTATAGCCTCAGCTAACTTACAGTTTCCATCACTGAGCATTACAATCAATGATCTATTACAGCCCAGAATAATGAATCTTGGATAAGTTAGAGTTCAGCCTTGTGCTATAATATCAAAATGTCACCAGGGCTGGAGGTTATACAATATATTAAAATAATAACTGGGGATAGAAACTGAAAAATGTCATTAATACAATGAACATATTGCTATTTTTGTCATTAAAAGAATAATCAAATTGATTTAGTACAACAAAAACAATGAATGATGAGTCTGTTATGCATTTTTAGCCTTTTTTCTTAAAATCACATTAAAGCAGCCATAGATTGAAAGGCATATTGCAGTATACCTTGTTGTGATTGCTATGGATTATCATCTGCACGGTATATCTGACATGATTCCATATAAGAGCTCTGAGATTAAAGTGGATGGTGCTTCTCCTTCACCGCTTTGTCTCAACTGGTTTTTTTACTCTTTCAAGGCATAATCAAGACTGCTTTACCGGACATGAGCAGAGAAAACAGGGAGCAGTACCAAGTGGTCATCCAGGCTAAAGACATGGGCGGTCAAATGGGAGGACTATCAGGAACCACGACCGTGAATATCACACTGACTGATGTCAATGACAATCCACCTCGCTTCCCCCAGAGTATGGAGCATCTAATAGTTTGGTTTTCCAAAGAACCTCTCAAAAATCAGCTGTTTTGCTTTGGCTATCTGGAAGATTCTTTTTTATCACTCTTTTTGTAGTACTTACCAACTGCTGTGTCTGTTTATGTTGCAGCATTATTAGGGCCAACAGGAATCTCTGCCTACATTTTTTAATATCAAATTATTTGTTGGAATGATGAACTTGTTTCTTATTCTTACTCTGCTTACAAAAATATAAACTGTAACAATAATTTAAGCCAGCTGCAGGGACTTTAGAGGAATTCACCTACAAAATATAAAGATCTATTCTTGGAAACAATTTTAGTTCTACATATTTAGGCAAGCAAATACATCACAGATTTTCTAATATTCTGCCTTGCACAGGCAGAGCTGATCAGGTGGAATGTTCTGCTGGCAGTCTAAGTATTTGCTTTAGGTACTTGTAATCTGTGTTCAGTTCTTGAATGGTTTTGATAATCTAGGCCAGTCTGACACAATAAAGTTGGGGTTTTTTAAATGTCTCTGTAGAAGAAAAAAATGGCAAATAGCAGAAAGCTGCAAAATACAGAAAGCTTCAGAGTAGCACACTACAGATCTTTTTATCCTTGGCCAGTGTTTAAATCCAATCTCACATTGTTGCAGTCAGTGTCTGATAACTGTTTGATAGGCTGCAGACAGGAGAAATTTACAGCCTTGGTTCAGTGCCTGCCAGAAAAATGTCGACATAATAAAATTTGAATTGCTTGTTCAGACTGATGAGGGACCTGGTTCTCTTTACAGATCCACTAAGGACTGAGCAAAGAGAGCTGATTTAGAAAATGCTCTCCCGGACTTGAAAAGCACTTCAGTACCACGGCAATAAGTACATCCAGAAGAGCATAAACTTTTCAACCTAGCGTGGATTTAAAAAAAAAAAATTGGTAAACTCTGACAGTATGGAAGAATGCATCCTTGGAATTATAAATTACTGTTTTAATCTCTATCCATGATAACACATTGCTTTAAAGAAGAGAGGGGAGGGGAAGTACTGCAACTCTCATAAAGAAAAGATAATTTGAATTCACATTCAGAGTTCGCTTGATGAGAATCACCTTCACACGGCAAATTCAAACAGAAATTTTTAACCAAACTTCCTGTTTGACTTCATGAGGGGATACTTTTTAAACATGTATATTATGATGTAGCCTATAATATTTTGGCAAATACGAATTCTTGAACCTAAATTAGATTGTAGCACACTGCATTTTAATCCTCACTGTTGAATAAAAAAAGATAAAAAAAAGAATGAAGAACGTAGAGAACTGCAAAATAACTAATGGTTTCCAGTCTCCTTAGCCTTTGTTCCTTATGATGCTCTTCTTTCAAAATTAACTGAAGCCTCATGTCTATGAAAGTTTTTCTGATTATTTCAATAAGCTTTGGGATGGTACTTTTCAGAAAAATTTACACAATTTTACACCTCATACAATATTCTCTGTAGTGTTCTACTTTGAACATCATTGAAACACATCGCCTGGCCTACAGAAGGCCTTCTGTGGGATCTTCCATTGCTGCAATTTCAGTTTCAGTGGTGACCCTTCCTGCTCATTTTCTTTCTCTTCAGCAGGGTGGTTTTTAACACTTTTTAGGAAATCAAAGATAGAGAAATATCTGGCAGATTTTATTTTTTTTTAGGTAGTTATGAAAAGGGGCACACCTTTAAAAAAATGATCTATTCTGGAAGTTTGCTTTTTATAAAAACATTTGCCTTCCATTTTCTCTTATGTGAGGCAACAATAAGTAAAAATGTTGCCCAAAGTCAATGGCAGTTGCAAACAACACCAGTTAGTAGCAAGATATTTAAGAGCCAAAAATTAATTTTTTAGAGGGACGAGAGTACAATAGCACTGTGAAGTACTGATTGTTCAGACTGTGTTAAGAAGAAGCATTTTCTTGTTGTTTCCTGAAAGGAGTCGTGGAAAATCAGAAGACATAGGCCTAAATGGAATTTAAATGGTACTATAATGAAAACCTTACACATTTTGAATTCTATTGTACTTTAAAACAAACAGCCATCTCACATGCCGAAAATGTGTGGCATTCACACAGCTCCACAAAAATAGGAATGCTTTGAAGCGAAAAAGCACTAAAGGGAGGTATTTATCTGGAAGGAGTAATAGGTACCATGATTGAATCTATTCTTATGGCATTTCTGGCTCAGCTGCCAAATGATTGAATTTGTCAAGGGTTCAAGGCTTCAAACTCATGTTTTAGTTGCCAGGAATCCTACCTTCATCCCATTTGCAGGCTGGTTTATGGGAACAATATGCATTTTAGCCTGTGTGTATCGCAGTCAAACAGGCTACTGCTGAGTTTTCACTTACAACCTTGAATTTGTAACAGCAATCACAATTTAGCATCAAGCATTAGCTTCCATTTTGCTACACATCTGTATAAATATAGGGTTTTCAGTGACTCACATTTGTACTTAGCCCTTACAACTGGTGACAGAAACTCATTCTGCACTCAGAAGTTTGATATATTCCTTGTATTAAATGGGATATTCAGGATCCTTTTGGTGTCTTAAAAGGTAAAGGAGATGTAAATATAGGGAGTAGGGTTATTGCAAGAAAGAGCTGACTGTACTTCACTACAAGTCAATAAACTTTATATGTGTTCTTATTGGGTTCTTTGAATAAGGGTTGTACATTTTATTAGGTGCTATTTTTGTCAGATTCTTAAGGTATTTCTCCAATGCTACTATTTCACTCAGTATAGTAATATGAATTTACATGAAAAAACAGATCAAAAGAAACATCAGATTCTGGCATGTTATGTGCAAAATCTGAACCCATCAGTTTTTTTTTTTTACATTTGCTTGGTCGCAAATAACCGAAAATACAGATTTTGAATTCTTTTTGTCTTGCTAATGATGAATCATCTTCAATGTCTACTTCTTATTGGTCAAAAAATGCATCAGATTAATACCTTTTCTGCTATGGCTTATCATTATAATTAGATTTTTTATTACATATGTTGTCAGAAAATTCATATAAATTCACTTTTCATACACACAAGAAAGAGTAAAATGTCTGTGTAATCAGATTTCTGTCTAGAAGACTCTGGTTATAAAAACAGCAATAGCAATTAACACGATCATGTATCCAAATGCTCTCTACCATGACTCCTTAGTATGTATTATCAATAACAGATGAATGAATTATTTTCAAACAGAACATTTACTTGAATATATTTCAAAATAATTGAAAGAAAAGGCTATTGTACTTTAGTGTCTTTCCAAAATCCTCACTGATTTCTACAACTCTTGTACCTAGGGAAAACAAAACAAAATTGTCTCCTATTTCTAAATATATCTAGGAACATTTCTAGAGAAAAAAAAAATATATATATATAGTGTTAATAACCAGGGTAAGAACTGGTACCTTATTGTTTAGCTCCTTTGTCCCTTAAAACTGAAAAAAAAAGAAAAAGCACAGTCCTTAATGGCTTTGAAGAATAACTTGAAATTTTTGTGACATTTTGTCAATTAACTCTGAATCCTGTTTTGAAGTTTAGTGTGATGACTAGCACCATTTTTCTTAAAGTGTTTGGAACATCAAGTTACGTAAAAAATCTAGGTGAAATTGAAGATGGTTTTTATTCAGAAAAAAAATGTTTCTGAAAACAATAAATACTTGATTTTGCTCTTCCAGGTTCCTACCAGTTCAGCTCTCCTGAATCTGCACCACCTGGGACTCCTCTTGGCAGAATTAAAGCCAATGACCCTGATGTGGGAGAAAATGCAGAGATTGAATATAGCATCTCCAATGGGGATGGATCAGACATGTTTGATATCATCACTGACAAGGACACACAGGAAGGGATTATAACTGTCAAAAAGGTTTACTTTTTCTCCCTCTCTTTTATATGTACTTAGCTCTTCAGGTGTTACAGTTATTTTTCTTTTTCCAGGGGAAGGGAGGGTAGATCTCACAAGGGGTCAGGCTGCCAAGGTGCTGTTGTATTAGTTTTGTTCTTCTCTTTCTTCAGCAGGTATCTGTTATTTTCAAGTCTCAAGGGAAATTTACTGGCATGTCACTTCACATAAAGCAATATTTCAGTGGCTGCTATCTGTTCAATATATAGAGTGTCACACAGAGTACTTTCAAATTAGGGCTGTGAAAACCTGGAGGGGTTCAGTTCACAGTAGGGTTTATCAGCTGATTGCTGTGGTAAGACTTACAAGGGTGGGAGGCTTACCTAGAGTTCGATGAATTTACATGTCCAAGGCTAAACTCTCCCTCTCTGATCTGTCCAACAGCCTCTTATCTCCAGTACTTAAAATCTGTCTTGATTTAAGTCCAGTCTTGGTGATACTTCAGTTGTTGCATATGATGTCAATGAAAGTTCAAAGAGCAAAGACATTCACAGAAATGTATTTCAAATATCATCTCTGATGGATTTATTGCTTGCTTTTCAAAATTCAGCCTACCAAACTCTTAACACTCTTTTTAATTCTAGTGTTATTAAATGTGTCAGTAACATTAATTGATACCTGCATATAAATAAAATATAGATCTATAAACATGTTCAGAAACATGTATACTTTTTATGTATATGTGTGTATGAACATCTCTATACATATGCATATATGGATATGTCCGATGTAAATGTCACATATATTGAAAATCAGACTTCACAGATTTTCTTATCACTGCAGAACATGGAGGCCAGGAACAAGTCTGGGCTTCTCCTAGTGCCAAACAGGAAAGGGTAGATGCTAACGGAGGAAGAGTAAAGAAAAAGTAAATGGGACAGAGAGCATTTAAGCGCTGGAATAATTGCTCTTTTTACTGCCAGTTAGATGAGACAAATTGGACTTTACACAGCTCCTTGTTGTGTACTGAGCAAAACTTCCAGTTTCTTTCTTTCTATTTTTATATAGGTCAAAGCCTCCTGTCTTTTTTAGTAACCTGAACAGTTAATAGGCAGAGGGATCATAGTTGCCTTGCTATCCTATAATAATCCTTACTTTTTTAATGACTAGAATAAGAACTTAATACACTCCACCTTCTCCAAGATGGATTAAAATTTAGAGCTTTTGCTGCTGAAAATGTTTCGACTTTTGATTCATCATTGTAAAACTTACTTTTTTTTTTGTAAAGTGGTATAATTTTCTTTATTATTATTATTATTTGCTCCTCAGCATCTGGATTTTGAAAACAAGGTGTTATATACCCTAAGAGTAGAAGCAACCAACACTCATCCTGATCCTCGTTTTCTTCAGCTGGGGCCATTCAAAGACACGGCTTTGGTCAAAATTTCTGTTGAAGACATTGATGAACCTCCAGTGTTCAGCAGACCCTGGTATTTAATAGAGGTAGATGAAGATGCCAAAGAAGGAAGCATTATTGGGCAAGTTGTAGCCCAAGATCCAGATGTAGCAAAGAATGCAATAAAGTAAGCCGTTACACAATATAAAATTCTTTAGATGTGTGTCAAGTCTCATGCACAGAGAGTGATGAGAGTGCAAGATATTAAGAGGCTGTTTGGCTAATTAAGCACATGGGCGCTGCTGAAAAGCGTCAAACAGGGAAAATATCTACATGAGCTTGTGAAGGCAAATACAATTAGCACAATGAGCAGTGCAGATAATGCTTTTGAAGAACAGTATATAGGCACCAGGTAAAAAAAAGAGATGTCAGCATTTAATTGCCAGCATGTTCGAGTAGTGTCACCAAACTGTTCATAAAATTATGCTTTTATACCATGTAAAACACTCAAAATGGTGTATTTCTATGCTCCCTGATGCTTGATAACAGTCAGACTTCTGTACATGTCATCCATGTTCCACATCTTAACTATTTAATGATCACAGTATATTGAATAAGAAATGATTGCAAGAAAGTCATAACAATTAGAGGTAAGAGTTCAGCGCTGTGAAATTGCTGTAATTGTTACCAATCTGCTATTATTATCTGCAGTGACAAACACAGCACTCAAATTTGTGAATTTACCATGCAAGTGATTATGAAAACTGATCTCTGCATTTTTGAACAAGCATTTTATGTCCTGCAGCAGTATGCTTGGAGGTAGGAAGTGTGAGAGGAGGAAGAGAATAAAATATTTTTAAGTAAAATATGTATAAAATCTCAATTTAACCTAATAATGACTGCCAACTACTAGGCTAATTAAAAAACATCTGTAAAACAAGTTTTTCCTTACTGGGTAAGAACAAAGCAAAGCAAGTATCATAAAACAAGATTTGAAGAAATTTCCTCCAAAAGAACAACTAATTAAAAGATTTTTATGTTGAGTTTGGTGGTCCTTGTGACACCTCAAAAATACTTTTTTTTATAAATTGATACTTCCTTATGTCTTCAGTATGTGTCCTTCGGTGACAAAGTTCTCTAAGGAGCAATTAATTTTCAAAAAAATCCTATCTAAAAATATTCACTTTTAGTTGTTATTCCAGAATCCACTTTATGAGCTAAAATGTAATTTCAATTATCAGTCTAAAAAATGCCCACATAATAATTTGTTCTTCCTCCTGCTCACTAGTCTTAAGATTGTTTCTAAGTATTTGCAGCATGCAGGCAGCTATGGGAAAGCTTAGGTTAATTGTAAAGAAAACATTATTGATTAAACAGTTAAAATTAAAAAACTTTTAGAGGTGGCTGTGAGCTAAACTGGAGACTGCAACAGGAGATAGTGATGCTCAATTGTACTGTATCTTGACAGATATTCTGTAGATCGACACACTGACCTTGACAGAATATTCAACATCTATTCAGGAAATGGATCCTTATTCCTCTCAAAGCCACTTGACCGAGAAGAAACTCCCTGGCACAATATCACTGTCATAGCAACTGAAATCAGTAAGTAGAAGATAAAATTTATCTCAGAAGAAGATTTGAACTAAGCAAAGAATTAAATTCTACAGTATCTATGTCTTACCTTGTTTCGTTATTTTTGCCCTTATCCAGAAATTATCAACACACAAGACATTTTTGGACACACATCTAAAAGTCCAATTTATTATTTTAAGATATGTTTTTCCCAGTTTTTAAAAGGTACTTTGAAACTCTCAGGCTCAACAAAACCATGTACGGTATATATTAGACAAGTTAACTGATTCCCTGAGAATTAACATCAAATAATTTGGTGCAGGTGTGATGCACTGGCTTTATCCCAAGCTAAGTCTTTGGAAAATCCTTGGGGAAAGGGGAAAAAAAAAATGTCCATGACATACAAATTCTTTGTCAGAACAACCTCTGTAAACGGGAACAAATTACGCTTTACCTCAACTGATTTAACTTCCTTCAGAAAATGGCTTTGTTTGAAGCCAAGACTAGAGGAAATTCTTTGCCTTCCACGTCTGAAGTAAACCCTGGGCCTAATCTTTCACCTGGATTCTTTACTATTCTGTTAGATACTTTTAGATGTGGATGTCTCTTGCCTAGCTTTTTTCCAAGGCAACAGTCATCAAAGGGGGAAACAGACACGGGTTTGAAAAACTTTTCTCCCTTCTTTTTTTCTCCATACAGATTCCCCCGCAGTCAATGTGCTTAAGAGTCTGGGAGCTGGGTAATATGGAGAGATGAATCATATCCCCATTTTAAGAACGATTTATATCTTTTATCTTTTCCTCTTAAATGTTTTCATTATTTGGTCAAACATGTTCTACATTTTCAATATGTATATGCTAGAATCCTCTCTGGCAATACCTTGAGTTTGGAGGTTCATGAAGAGTGATTGATGATCATACCCTGCACATGTCATTTTACTGTTTTGTTTTTTACAGTTAGGGAAGAAAGGACAACTTCAGTTTGAGTTTTTTGTGGGTTTGGGTTTGTGTGTGTTCATGGTGGTGGTGTTGTTGGCTGACACTGTTTTACTGCTTTATTGATTTGAAAAGGTGAGTGTTCTTAACAGCTCAACCTCATGAAACAACTTTTGTAATGAATCCTTTGCTGTACTCATATATAGAATACAACTCCATAACAACTCAGTGACCTACTTTTAATGCAAATCAATTTAAGTATACTTTATATTATTTATATATATATAAGTATATATATAATAATAGAAAAACTTGTTTCTGTTATAAATAAGACTTTTATGTATATGCAACGTATGTCAGCAGAAAATGAAATATAGCTGTTTCAGTATAATCAAGAAAATTGAGCATTTCTAATATATATTGGAAAAAATGTATTGGGTTATTTTTATATACATATCTCTTTGTATTGTAAAATAAATAATTTTCTTTTTTCAGATAATCCAAAACAAAGTAGCCAGATACCTGTCTTCATACGGATTTTAGACATAAATGATCATGCACCAGAGTTTGCCAACTACTATGAAACATTTGTTTGTGAAAATGCAAAAGCAGGACAGGTAAACCAATACTTATATTACCAAATAACTTGTAAGAAAATTATCTTGCAGGGCCATCATGAAGACTTCAACATATTTGAGTTTGAACAGTAGCAGACTAACCCAGCCTCCTCATTTCCTATCATCTACAGAAAATACAAGTTGATTCAAAAAAGGAGGAGATAAAAGATGAAGGATAATATCCTAGCATAATTACATAGGATATAATAAAAAATGATGCTTTAAGATGGTTTTCTATTTATAACATCAGAAAATTTTTTTCCAAAATAGTTGTGCATAATGGTACAAAATCCTTTACGCTGTTCAATAATTCCATTTATTTCTGGATTTTTATCATTGTCTTAGTTAATATAGCCACACTTTCAAGTACACAAAGCAGGAAAATCTTTATTATGTCTCAGTAAAGAAGAAGTGAAAACCCAATTTTTTTCAAAATATAGGGCAATGCAACTTTTTCCATTGTAGCTTAAAACTTAGTTTGGTATTGAGTGGAGTCTGGTCCAATGTCATGTATAACCCTTTCTAAACTACCTCAGCAATTCTGTAGGAATCTAAAAAAAAAAAAAAAAAAAAAAAAAAAGATAAAACAAAGTGATAATTTGGATTTGAGTAAGTAGATAAACCAAGAGAACTCAGAGCCAACATAGTATAGAAATACCTTAATATTGCGCAATTATAACATCATCTGTTTATGCTAATGCCAGTCAGCCTTTCAGTTTTAAATCCTATGAAGAAAGATTTTTAAATTATGAAAGTATTTACAAATGAACTGGATTTAGTAGCAGCTAGGGTACTTCAAGATTATCCTCCAAAATGGACCTGAGACTATATAGGAGTCTCTTCTCCAGACTGATTAATTTTTGACTGGAAGAAAAAACTTGAGATCATTATTTTCGCTATCACAAACATGAATGGATTCCTACTCTAGGAGAGACAAGCCAGGATGAAGCCCTGAGAACAGCTTCGGTCTATTCTCATGTCTCACTAGCTTTAGGCCATTGTCATCCAGCCAAAGCTGGCTGACTTCACAGAAAGTATGTGGAAAGGATCAGAATGCATAATATTTTGTTTTTCTTTAGAGCACAGTGACCATGCAATATTCAAAGATTTTACAAAGATAGGTGATGTGGGCACACATCAGGAACCATACTCATATTTTACCTGATTTTCTGCCCAGTGTTTTATTTAACTCATAGAGCCTTCACTGAAAGTAGCATGGATGGTGCTTGAGATGAGTTTAGCATTTCAGGTACTGCAGAACTCCATGCAAAGCAAAAACATGTAATACAACAGTTGCAATTCAAATGATCTTTTATGAATTGTTTAACAGCTAGAAACAGGAAAAAAAAAAGGAGGAAAAGAGGATACAATATGTTCTTGGGAGACTGTACTTGATCCTATTTATTTTTCATTCATTACACATATCAGAATTCAGGCAAAATGAGTTAGAATGGCAGAGGACACTTTGATTAAAATCACTTGCCTTTGAAGAGGTATTTGACAATTTTTTCACTATTTTTAAAGAAAGGGTTTTTTTATTTTTCATGTAAATGATATAAATAGATGAATATACATATCAAAGGCAGTGATGAATCAAATTAAAACAGTGGAAGGAATTATCAAATCAGAAAAATGGAAAAAGAGTGCTTTTCACAAAAATGAAGGTTTATGGTCACATCATCTTGTCTTAACCAGTGACATAAATTGTCACTTAAGAATACAGTTCAAGCCTCACAGAAGGTGCAAAAATTCTCTAAGCTTTTGGCCATTAAACCCATATAGCTTTAGTTTATGATTTATAAGCTGTTTTTTTCAGGTTGAATACATTCAGATAATTCTAGCCATTAAGTTCAAACAGCTGCCATAGAACCTAAATTCTGTCAGTGTAACAATGTCTCTTGTACAAGACAAAACTGAGGTAAATAAACCTTAAAATCTCAATGTAATCACTGGTAGAAAAGTCAGTCATGTTTTTAATTGCATAACACAAAGAAAGGTTCCAAAACTTACAAATTAAGATCTAATTGAAATTAATCTTTTGTAATTTGGTCAACCAGAAAACACAGGTTTTGTCATATATTTGAAGAAGTTCAACCCAGGCATACTGGCTGTCAGTTTCCTTAACCCAATTTCCATCTAGTCTAGCATACTTGATGAAATATCCATTAATGTATGACATTTCACTTACTTTTCTGGTAAATCCTGTGCTTACCTAGCAACAGATAGGACGGAGACCCATTAGATAGGCATGTTTTTGTTCAGATCTCTCACCCATCTAGTTTACCAATGTAATTTCAGCAATTCTTTTCCCTCATTGGAAAAACCCACAAAAATACTTAAAAGACAGTGTGCACCAAGAGCAGCTACAGAAAAATGAGAGATCCATCTTGTTTTTCTATTTATTAACAGCTGGAGTCCTCAAGAGAGGCACCTGAGTTCATATCTGGACATTTACACATAGCTGATTTAGTATTTCAGAAAATAGACTAAATTCAATACATGAGAGTACTTTTATTTTGGTACTTAAAAACAGCAATGAATATAGAAATACAAATTTGAATGTTTTGGCCAAGGATGCTAAGTTCCAGAGAGTCTGTATTGCTCATGTCTAGCAGTCCCTGTATAATATAGGAAAGATAGAATCATGTGTTCGTTTAGTACTACTCCAAACTATTTTAGAGATCACCTAAAGCATCTTTTTTATTAGAACTGGTTTTGCTTCTTGACACATCACAGCACTGCTTCTACATCTGGTACCATAGCAAAGGAGTCAGACTGAGAAGATAAATATATTTAGTTTCGGTTTTTTTTTTAAACCAGGACCAGTTATTAGTCACACTGCTCTCTAAGTCTCAGGTGCATTAGGAAGCAGTCAGAATGATCAAATATTGTTCTCTGCCACCAAGCAACATTACTCATTCTCAGCATTAACAGATATTAGAGGCTTCACTCATTGTGTTTTTCAGATAGCCTTAGCTGGGTCAGAGGAAAGAAAATCCTACAGTCTCTCCTCCTCTTTTGTCTCCAAACAACAATGGTATGACTGGGGAGAAACCTTATCACTAAAAGTGAATAAAAATCTATGTTCATTAGGCTGAAACACATTTGTCACTGTTAGAATCTCATTCCATTGGCTAGTACACAGGCTAAAGAAAAGTAGGAAGCAGCCTTCCTCTCGTGCAATTTAGAAATCCCTAATCCTGAAGCCCCGGGGACTGTTGTGGGGAAGGCTTTGGTACAAGTTCTCTCATGCCCTTGTCACAGGAATTAATTGGGTCTTTTTAGCTGGATTAGAGGATGACTACTCTCCATGGAAACCAGGAAGTTATACTTGAGGAGGAGACTGATTTAACTGAACAATTTGTCGGTAAAAATTTAGCTCCACAGTTTATTGTGTAGTTTATTATTGGCAAACATTTAGCTAATTTCAACACTCATCAAGAAAACAACCTGGGTCACTTTTTTGCCCCTCTGATGCTGTATTCATTCCTGCCATTCATGGGCTTTCAGACATCAAAATGTAGAAAGTTTGTTTCCTCCTTCAGAGACCTGGCTGATTTTTCTTTTCATTACTCTCCATACCCTCCCTGGCTTTTTAAAATAGAGCAGAGAGGGATCACTTTTTCTCAAGTGTGCATTGCTAATTATGAGTCATGACTTTATATACATTGTACCTACTTCACTAGGTAGACACCTTTTGGCTTATTTTACTGAGAGACCCATGCTAACAGTCTGTCTTTTTGAGTAAGAATTGAAGTGAGAGTTTTCCAACTTTTGATAAGCATTCAGTCCTGCTTAAAACTGCCAACACATTTGTGGAACAGAGCCAAGATCTGGAAACCAAACTGCTTTGCATTACTGAACATGAAGTTTTGTTAAGTGGCAGGCACCTATTCAAACTTGCGCACGCACGATGGAGGAGGTTTTCTGCAGCTAGCACCTTACAGGTGTATAGCCTGGAACTGTGTCTGTACAAGTGTGATTACTCAAGCCACATAATGACAAGACAGACATCCACTGACAGCTGGATTGATTTTGTAACACTCCTATGGGCCATATCATCATGTCTTTTGCATAATCTGCCCCACGTATTTACACTGTGCTGTTAGCAATACATTCAAGATTAGTTAGTGATTGACCCTACCAGATCATACAGGCAGGAAAAGGGGTAAGAGGAAAAAAGGACAGGAGAAACAGAGCCGTCCTTTCACAATTTCCCCATAACATTTGCACACTTTTTTCTCACGACTGCCAAAAATAGTTTCTCTCATAGAATTTTTTCCCCATAGTTTATTGCAGAGAAAGTGGTGAGATATTTCCAGATTCCTAGAGAAACACTTGCAGAGCCAAACAAGTTCAATAACTTTCAAGAAAGCCAGTGCTTCACTTTCCAGAATTTGTTCTGTTCTCTCCCATACCACTTCTAAAAAACATGTTAGACAAAAACAAACACTAACATTTCCCTTTCTTAAGTGCTTAGTGGTATTTTTTAAGTCTAATCTCAGAAGCAGATGAAAGGAGTTAAGTGACTTGTGAGACATTTCTCTGTTGTACAATAACCAGGTGTAACTAAGAGCATGATGAAACAAGAATGAAAGCCCAAATGATTCAAGTGGATTGAAGGCCTCCTTCTCTGTTCCGTTGCATACAGAAACAAAAAACTTCAGCAGCTGTTACTTTATCCTGTATCTCTACCTTAACAATATCTGTCTCCAGTGGTCTTTGTGACTGGAAGCACAATTTTTATGCTGTATGATAATCACATTACATTAAAACTTCAGAAAGGCAATCTACAACACTGACCATCTTTAAATTTCTGTGAAAGTGACATTAGTTTTCATCATTTATAATGAATTTTGAAAGAAAGAATTTTGGAAAAGAAAAAGGTTTAGAAATAAAATAGCAACCACCAATATGTTACTGTTTTGAAAAGGACTAACAGCAGAATTCTTTGCAAACATTCTATTTGTCTCAGGTTTTGTTTTATTAGTAGAAATATTTGACCTGAAAATATATCATATCTGTCCACCCATGGACCTCATCTTGTTCATCTTCCTCCAAGGAACTTTTTGAAGCATGTGGCTGTAGTTTTTAAAGAGTACACCCTGGAGCCAAGATGCAACAGCCATTTATTTGCATGACATGCCAAGCCAGCACAAACTGAAAAGCCCATCTTAAAAGCAACCAGCTGATGCTGACCTCTGTGCTGGTAAAGCCTAACATTTGCTTTAATGGTTCCTATATTTCTTTTAAAGGCATTCCCAAGGCTGAGCCTACAACCAAAGCCTTCTACTTGTGCAGCTCTCTGTGTATACAAATGCAGCCTCAGGAACACTAACAGCATGCTCTGAAGTGCACAGGGACCCTTCCTATTTCAGAACTCCCACACCTAGCTTTTACTTGCTTGCTGTCTTTAAAACATCTTGAAGAGAAGCCTTTGCCTAAGGATATATGAGATACATTTAAAGAATCTGTTTCTAAGCAGTCCACTCACCCCCAACCACTTTTTCAGACACAACTATGAATCACTATAAAATAGCCTGAACATAAACTGCAATCATAGTTTTGACTGTGGCATAAGTCATGGCCCTAAAATCACCATCCAGGACAAAAAACCAAACAACATGAGATAGGATTATAATTGAACCATTTCCATGTTTGAAAAAAAAAAAATCCAGTGGGAAATAGGTCCAAACACTTTAGCAGAATCTCTGTCTTCATCATGAAAGAAGTAACTAGAATCATGGAATCATACAATGATTTAGATTGAAAAGGACCTTAAAGATCATGTAGTTCCAACCCTCTTAGCCATGGCCAGGGATGTGATCCACTAGACTGGTTGGGTTGCTCAGGGCTCCTTACAACCTGGCTTGGAACACTTCCAGGGATGAATCACAAAGTCCCTGGGCAACATCTTTTAGTGCCTCACTGTCCTTTGAAGAATTCATTTCTAACCTCTAATCTAAATCTCTCCTCTTTTAGTTAAAAAACATTCCCCTTTGACTTCATACACAGGCAGATGGGGATAGGACAATCCTCCTCTCTTTTATAAGCCCTCTTAAAGTACTGGAGGATGACAATAAAATCTCTCTAGAGCCTTCTCTTCTCCATGCTGAACAACCCCAACTATCTCAGCCTGTCTTTACAGGAGAGGTGCTCCAGATCCCTAATCATCTTTGTTTCCCTACTCTGGACTCACTCCAATAGACCCACATCTCTGTTGTGCTGAAGACCCCAGGCTGGATCTCACAAAGGAAGAGTAGAGCAGTAGAATCACCTCCCTTGACCTGCTGGCTACTCCTCTTTTGATTCAGCCCAGGATACAGTTGGCCTTCTGGGCTCTGAGTGCACATTGTTGGCTCATGTCCAGCTTTTTGTCCACCAGAACCCTCAAGTTCTTCTCTGCAGGGCTGCTCTCAAGTGAGTTCTTCTCCCAGTCTGTGCTCTTGTCTGGGGTTGCCCTGACCCAGATGCAGCGCCTTGCACTTGGACTTGTTGAACTTCGTGAGATTCTCACAGTCTACTTCTCAAGATTTCCCAGGTCTCTCTGGATAGGATCCCTTCCTTCTATTGTGTCAACCACACCACCCATCTTCGTGTCATCTGCAAACTTGCTGAGGGTGCACTTGATCTCACTGCCTATGTCATTGATAAGGACATTAAAGAACATCTGTACCAAGACACCAGTCATTGTCAGAGCACTGGTAAACAGCATAGCTGAAGAGCACTGGTCCTCAATCTTTGAGAAATGTTTCCATTGGGAATAATTCTTTATTTGCTACTCATTTAATATTGTCAGACTGTTGCAACCCCCTTGTCTTAAATGTAAAAGAGAAAAATTCATGTCAATGCTTATGTTTAAATTTTCATTAACCTCAAAAAAAAGTGACCCTTAAAAACTTGAATTGACCTATTAAGATCCACTTGAGAGTATGACACTTCTTTTAAACACACAGAAGTGCACATGCACATTCATAGGCAGCCCTAAAAATAGTGACAATAATGCTGTATTTTCTAAACTGTGCTCATTCATGTGGGAAGTATGAAAGAAAGAAAAGAATGGAAATATTTTTATCTTCTCTAAGCCTGATATGCTTGAAATATATTTGAGTAAAAATAATTTTCTTGAAATAACTCTTCTGTCATAAACCTTACATCATCAGAGATCTTGCTCTGAAGTCCTGGTGAAGAGTGATCATAACTCAATGTCCATAACTGCATCAAAAAAGATGAATATATTTCCAAAATGAAATGTAAAAATGCACACAAAAGAGTACTAACTTTTTTCATACATGAGATACTTAAAAATAACCAGATCACTTTAATTTCTGTTGTGATTATCATTGACATCATTGTTTTTTATTTACAGCTGTATAACTGAAAAAAATAAATCCTTAATAAGATAAGACTTCTAATTTCCTTTCACCTGCTCATTATTTGGAACAATTCACCTGCAATCATGGTTTCTCATTGTTCTTTTTATCTCCCATTTTTTCTGGTAGGCGAACAGAAGGTTCTCAATTTATGTTGCCAATATTTAGATCAGGTAAAAAAGTTCGGTTTTTTTTTTCTTCTTCAGCCTTACCCTGAAAAATAATATTTCATTGTAATTAGGTTCCTCTGTGCCTGGTACAATTGTGCTTCTCCCTGTGATTTGCACATGAAGGGAATCAAATCTTACAAACATCCACTGATTACATCTCAAAAAGACCCAAGATACTCAACTACAGCTTCTGGTAGTTATTACACCAGGATATTTTCTCCTTGAGTTTTTCAGCAAGTAACTGTAAACTGCACAAATGTTGTCACTTACTCTAATTCTCTCTTCTCCTTGGTACTTTTCTATTTCTTCTGTCTTTTCAAACTTGTGCTAATGTGAAAGGAAAATTTTCTCATTTAAAATTGGTATCTTAGCTCCCTCAGAATGTTTTGTGGTTTTTTGAAAATGTTTTTAAACTGTGGGGAACTAAAATTAAACCCCATCCTGGTCTTGCTTTCTGTACTAACACTCTCAGAGGTAGATTACAGGAAAGACAAAAGCAATTGAACATTGGAAAGTTGTTGACATAAACCGAGATTTACAAACACACTAAACACCATAAACAAGGATTTGACTTATCTTGTGAAACAGCAAAAACTTAAAAAAAAAATAATTGAAAGAGCAATGATCATTAAATGCTTTAAAAGAGAAGAGATTTGTATATGTAATTATTATTCTAATTACACTTAGAAGAACTGCATAATCCTGATTTCAGCATAGTCACATTCTTTTGTGCAAGGCTGATGTTCATAATTTACCTTTCAAGTTCCTTAATATGTCTCAAAAATAAAAATAAATTATTAAAAAATATTTTGTGCTTGTTTTAGAAGGAGCTGCTCGAAAGTGAATGAGCTAAACTCAGATCCCTCAATTGTTTTCAAGTTGTGTTTTGGGTTTGTTTTTTGTTTGGGTTTTTTTTAATTACAATTCAGTATTATTAACTGTAATCAAATTATCCCAAAGTTAACTAGAAAAAATGGGTCAAATATTCTTGGTGCAGTACAGCACAAGCAGTAGCAAGTTTCCGAATGATACAGCAAAAAATCATTTTAGTCTCATTCTAGCCAATGTTCAGAGAAAGTATATAAGAAAAAGGAATTCCTTATTTGATTGGTGCAAAACTTACAGATCATATTAGTGCTACTTGTCAGTTACTGTATTTCTGGAAGAAGTCAAGCTGCACCTTCTCTAGAAATAAGAGAAAAACAAGACACAAAGTCTTTGGTAACAAGAGGCTTTGATGTCTGTGGGATTTCAAGACACCCTGAACACTGGAAACACCTGAAAACTCAAGAGTCATTGGCTCCCTCTTGGCTTTGAAAGAAAAATGTCTGGCTGCTGAACTCATTCTGCCTTTAAGTTTTGGTTCCATAGAAATGCACCTGCACTGAATAATAGCATCCTCAGTTGAGACTTACACCTATCATTGTGCCACCAGCTTTTGTCATCTTGTGATTGAATGCAAACCTGTCCTTGCAAGCCAAGCTGGACTATGTGTTAGTCTCTAGTATGACACCCAACAGGAAGGGCAAAGGACAGAGTAGCCATTCACAAAGCTTTCTGGAGTTACTGTGACTCACACAATGTGGGGTGATGTTAACTGTTGTGAGTCAATTCATAAACCACAGCTATTCCCAGGTAGCTTTTTCTTCCTCAGTTCTGCAGCTGTTTCCTTCAGCCTCTCTCTGTCAGTCCAGCAGTAGATAGATAAAAAAAAGTCAAATCGTTAGCATTTATGTGTGTCTACATAAATATGAGTACACATATTTGCACGTTCTGATGCAACGGGAAAGCTTGTGCAATCCAGAGGTGCTGCAGAAGCCTCTCTTTTTTCAGTCCACTCGGCTCTGACCCTATTCTGGTACTATTATCACTCCTTCCCAGCTGGGCTTGAGTGGCCTTGTTAGGGCAGCTATTAAGCTCCACAGCCAGAGGTTTCAATTTAGGAGGGAGCAAAGCTTCTCTTTTTATTACCCCAGGAGAATCGAGCATCCTGCCAGTGCAGTACTCCAATTTATCGCCAGGAGCAGATGAGGTGGATTGAGAATTAGACCCACTTAACAACTGGTTTACACAGTACTCACTGCCATTGCTATGAGGCCACAGGAGGTTTATGGCTTATTCAGAAGGGCAAATGTTTCTGTATCACTGAAAGACGCTGAGTACAAATCAAAGCACATGGCTGTTTTACAGTGAGGACTGGACCCTTTTTCATCCTTTGTTATGTGTTTAAACAATAAAACAATTTGTTTACTGTAACCTCTACTGTGCTTATGTGGGAAACATTTGGCTTAGGACATCAGTTTTTATCTTCAGATAGAGATTCATTGGATTTTTACTGGACATGAAAAGCAGAGAATTGAAACACAAGGTTTCTAAAATAGCATGAAATACTCTTTTCTTTATAGCTCATACAGACTGTGAGTGCAATTGACAAAGATCAGCCTCCTCGAGGACACAAATTTTTCTTTGAGTTGGTGCCAGAATTTGCTGTTCATCCCAACTTCTCTGTTGTTGACAACAAAGGTAACTGCTGACCCTACCGCCCCTCTCCCCAATATCGCATAAAACTTAATTCAGAGACATTTATTGATTCTGTGTTTCCATTCTAGATAACACAGCAGGAATTATGACTAGAAGAAATGGATACAGCCGTGGTAAGACGAGTACCTACCTTCTGCCAATCATAATATTTGACAACGACTACCCGATCCAGAGCAGCACGGGCACGCTGACCATACGGGTGTGTGCCTGTGACAGCCGGGGGAACATGCAGTCCTGCAGCGCCGAGGCCCTGCTCCTCCCTGCCGGCCTCAGCACGGGGGCACTGGTGGCCATCCTCCTCTGCATCATTATCCTGCTAGGTAGGTACCTGTGATGAGATGTTTACTTTGAGATCTAGTCACTTCAAGAGCCCTGATATTGTTAAAATCCTTATTCACATGATCCTGCAGAAAAATACCATCATTAATCTTTAGAAGATTGTGTGGAAAGAGTGAGACTGTGCTATTTAGATTAAATAAATTTGAAAATATAGAGTCAGTTTTAGTTATCATGCTCATTTGAGTAATGTTCATACCATAATCAGACCTTCATTCAGATCCAGAACTTTAAAATCATATTTCTGAAGCTTAGTGCTAAGTTTTGCAATGATTAAATGTTATGAATTATATTAGCTATTTAATGATGAAAGATTTGGGTTTTTTCTGTTCAGAAAATGCTTAGCTCAAAAGCATAGGATAGAAATGTTCAATTTCTTGCAAGTGATAGTGAGAACAGCTGATTAAATAAGTGTGAGCACAAAAGTCAAATGAATGTTTGCAAGGTAGAAGCTTTAGAAATATGTGGTGACATATGAAGGAAGTAGAATAAATGCTAGTTCATTATCTGGTGTTAAGAACATAAAAATTGTAACTTGCATGTTTTGCAAGAAAAGTGCCATCACCTCTACTTTCCAGTAAAACTCCGCAGAAAACCTCTTTCCTTTCCCACCTCTCCTAGCAAACACAGCTTGCCAAGGGGTCAGTGAGAAGCTACAGGTGTCAGTTGATATCGTTATAAGGGGAGCACTTTTTTTTTCAGTTTTTACCCTGGATTCAAGATAACTCTATGATCCTCCTAATATTTGCTGTTAGTATTAGAAGAGGGGCAATATCTAGAAACTGTATCTGTACTGGGCTTAGGGAAGGGAGAACACTTGAGTTCTGACAAACTAATTGCCAAACTGCTTAGGCTCAGACATCACTGCTGGCCAGGTTTCAGCATTAGCCCCCTTGGATTCCCCAGAATATTGCCCAGGCATAGTCTGAGAGGCAGAACTTGCAGGGCACCACCTTCAGGAGAAAATTATGGTTCAGACTCTGCCAGACCTAGCTCTTCACCTTGCATAGTTCTTAACACCATGTCAACAAGCTCTGCATCTTTAAAGCCGTTCTTCATACCCCAACTCAGAGCACAGAAAAATGGAGCGTGAAACACACGCCCTTACACGATCACAATGAAAACTTTGCTCTGATTGGCTGCAATGCTTCAGTATGGATTGAACAAATCTGTACTCATCTTTGAACTTATCAAAATTCAAAATGTGCCTTAGGGCCACAGCCATAGCACATAAGATTCAGAAGACGATCAGGGACCACTGCTGTGCAGAACAAGTATGACCACTTCATGTCTCTCAGCCCCAGTGTTAGAGGCCCTGATCTACTTAGCACTACAGACATATATGAAGTCAAAGAAACATGTGGCTGTAGAGCATCTGAACAGAAGTTTAGTCTACAGCTAGTGTGATACTCAGCATCTTATTTAATTTTTCAACAAAGCTTAGTGTGTTATGATAGTAGACTGGTGTCAACATTCTCAACATAAATGAGACCATTAAGTACCAGGCTGTGAAACACACTTCAGAATAACCTTTCAGTGATCTGCCCTTTTCTCATATATGAAGTTCTTAAAATTACTAAAGTGTGTAGTTTCTCGTCTAGCATTATGAAAACTTGTAAAGAAGGCCTTCTGTACAGATACAAGGAAGAAAACACAAATAGAACGGAACACCCTTTATATTCACAACATAATACCATGCCATGTGGAAGATCTGAGTTCCCCTCTCCCTACCTGCAGCATGTCCAATCTTATCTTTTATTCACCAGTAGTCAGATGATTCAGAGTAAAAAGGTAGTTCCTAAGATTCAACAAAACCATTCAGCACTGTTGTAATTTATGGTTCATCAAGCACTGTTATGTCTCATTGGCAGATGATCTTTCTGGCCTCTACCATTTAATCTAGCTACTGGAGAGAGAGTCAGATTTTTAAATGCACTTAAGCATTGAATTGCTACTGAAATCAATAGCATTTAGACACCAGAATGTATTTACAAATCCTAACTTCATTTTTTTATCTCCCCTTGTAGAGCGTCATTTTAGTGTTAATCCTTACCTCTTCAGAAGAAAGAGTTATTCAACTGGCGCTTCATAAACTAAGGGGATCATATTTTTTCAAAAGAAACATTTAGTAACAAAGACTGGATTTCAATTCTCGCAGTTATTGAAGCTAAAATAGTTCTGTCAATAATATTGATAGCTTAAGGTCTTCAGGGTCTAAATTTCAGAAGGACCTGTAGATCCCATATTCAGAAATTAATTAGACACTTGGGAATATCTAAATCACTAGCTTTCAAGAGTGTGAATAACTTTTGCCAAGGAGCTTCAACTACATTTGATTAAAGGACTCTTAGTGACTGCCAGAAAGGTGGTATTTCACAAAATCAAAATCAAAGTCAAACCTTAGCAGGATAATATTTTATCGTATTGTTTACTTTTCAACTTCAGCTTAGTTGTAAATCTATTTAAAATATAAAATATTTTGATCATTTCTCCCATAGGTTTCAAAGACACATACGTTTTTGACCTCTATAAAATCATTAATACTTTCCCTTATTAACTTCAACTTGGAGATAGATTTTATCACTATATTCCCATTAAAAATCCCATTCCAGCCTTAAAACCTTTCCAGGTCAAAAGATGAGGTAAAATTTTGGCTCATTTATTTACTTTCTAACTATCCATTTCTTCATTCATCTTTTGTTTCCTTTTAGTATTAGTTGTCTTGTTTACTGCTCTCAAGAGACAGAGGAAGAAAGAACCCTTGATCATCTCAAAGGATGATGTTCGGGACAATATTGTGACCTACAACGATGAAGGAGGTGGGGAAGAAGACACCCAGGCTTTTGACATTGGCACACTGAGAAATCCAGAAGCAAGGGAGGAAAGTAAGATGAGAAGAGATGTTATCCCAGAAACAATATTTCAGATAAGGAGGACTGCACCTCTTTGGGAAAACATCGATGTCCAAGATTTTATTCATAGAAGGTTGAAGGAAAATGATTTAGACCCAGCTGCCCCTCCTTATGATTCACTAGCAACATATGCCTACGAAGGAAATGATTCCATAGCAAATTCACTCAGCTCTCTGGAATCACTTACCACAGAAGGCAACCAAGACTATGATTACCTCAGTGACTGGGGACCTCGGTTTAAAAAACTAGCAGATATGTATGGTGGAGAGGACAGTGATCGAGACTGAGAAAGTAATCTGTGACCTGGTCAGTGTTAGTGGAATTCATGTCTATGTTCCTAGATAAAGTGGCCTACTCTCTCTTACTTGGGAATAAAAAATTTACAAAAAATAGGTGTTGTCTTAGTAAGGGTTTGCTTAATCAGTAAGTCAACGTAAATGAACATGAACAATTGAGATTTTTAAAAGAAAACTGTAACTCACCCTGTCTGCCTAGAAACCTCTAATGAAAGGGTTTTATAGGGAATGAAAAGAAAATAAAAGGCTTTTTGCGCCTTTAATAATGACATGGAAACTCCATATTTTTAAATTGCTTTGCTTTACTTTTCCTACTATCTTGGACAGTGTGCATCTGCATTGTAACTTAATCTCAAAAATATACTTTAAAAAGATTAATATTACTGCCATATTTATTGAGTTAAAGAATGTCTGTGTGTTGATTCATCCTGATATTTTTATATATGTATATTTATATTTTTGTATTTTTATTAAATAAATTAGTATTTATAAAAACACCACTTACTCATGTACTTTGTTAATCATGAAGAACTGTCCAATCTTTCTGAACAAAGCAAACTGCCTATTGTGCAATACTTCATTTTTGAATGAATCTTCTTATATTGGATTAGTGGTTGCAATGTACTGTGCAAGAACGATATGGAGAGAGTGCTCTGTAATGGGAATGCAGTGTAGAAAAAAGAGAAACAATTTTGAAAAGGTGATTATAAATAAACACACTCTGACCTGCAATGTGTATTCCTATATGGCATAATAACACAGTTTCATGGTGAAGCTCATTCCCACATATCTTCTTATGTGAACAAATGACCACTGAGAGGACTTAACAGACAGATACCTGGGGATCTAAGGAATTATTAAAGTTTATTCTGGTAGATGTGAAAACAATTTTTAATATGCTTTCAAAGAAACTGAATAATTAATCTAACATCAATAATGAAAGGAAGGCTATTATATACTAATCTTATTTTGAAGCTTTGAGACAATTAGAAAAATCAGACATTTTGCCAATAGTTTTTTTTAAATAAGAGCCAAACAATAGAAACAGTCTAACTATATTTTATTAAAGATGTTAATGTTCTAGTCCTTTAAAGAAGTGTGTACATTTACATATTTCCCAAAGCCTTAATGGCAGCCATCAAGTATGTATTTTTGTTGAAAATATATTTGTTGGATAAGCTTTTATGCAATGCACACTTTTTTTCACAACACAGAATAAAAAGAATATAAATGAATCACATGAACTAACAGAGTTGAAGGGTTTATCCACATTTGTTTAAAAAAAAGAAAAATATAAAACGTCAAATGTATGGAAAAGAAACAACGTCAACAATATAGGAAGTACATTATCCATAGCATTTCCATTTTTAATATTGACTTTAAGGAAAACCAACCTATACAGATGTCCGAAATAATAGTGCTTCAAGGTTTTCTCTATGTTACTTAGCCATTTTTCAGGTCTTTTCCAAAAGAAACTTAAGATACACATTGACAATGTAATGTGGACTACTGAGGCACTCATCTCTTACCATAAAAATAATAATGAGGCTGTAGCCAAAGACCCTTCAGCCAGACATAAGAACACACTCCTGCCTACTAATTTCCTTTCTACTATGTTGCCTTTCAGATTATTTATCAAAAATATTTCTTTATTATTCTTTGTTTAGTTCTTCTATCATAATCTTCTGCCAGCCTGAAGGATGTATCTCAAGTTTCCTCACGCTGAACTCCTTTTTTTTGAGGAAAAGAATGTCTGTGTTTGTGATTGTGGTTCCAAACAAGCACCTGAAGAGCTTGCTGTGAGATGCGTGTCAGGTCTGTGACACTATGTTGAAAACAAAAAAACTTTAGTGTCACAGAAATGTCAAAATAACCTGCAAATATGTGGCAGCAATGTACATGGATGTGATGCAGTTACAGGGCATGAGTGTATAACTTGACAGCATAAGAATACATATTTCTGTTTTGTGTCTTTTGGAGGTGAAAGTAAAAGAGTTATGGAGTGTATGTTCTCAACCCGTTGCTGGCAAAGTGAAAGTACACAGGAATCCATTAGCCTTTAAATTCAATTTCCGTAACTTTAAGGCACTGCCTTAAGATAGGATAGAAGAAAAAGTAAAGGGACAATAAAAACCCATGTTCCTGAAGAGAAATGACTGGGGGAGAGGGGAGGAGTGAAACCCAAACAAAACTAAAATGGAACGAATATAGGATAAAATTCCCTGACTTATAGAAATTGTACACCCAACTTCATCTTACACAATAGAGGAGATCTTTCAGCAATCTTGTAAATTGTCATCAGAAGTCTGAATATCACACAGTGAGGTAAAACGACAAGGAAGAGGAAAACAAAAGTCTATCCTCAAGCAAGAGCCAATACAGACAAGGTATATGTCCGTGGAGTTGACTAAGTTTTTAAGTCATCAAGACTTGGAGCAGGACACATCAAAGTGTGACTTCAAAGAGGCTGCTAGTGAAGGCAAGATAAAAGAAACCGGGTGTGAGAAATTTTCGTTCCTTGAAGACACAAAAGTACTTTAAAAATTCTATTTTCCAAATACAAATAATCTTATTTTTGTATTTTTGGGGTTTGGTTTTGTTTTTCTTCAGTGACAGAAAGAAGAAAGAAGTATAATAGAAGTCACCTCACAGAATGCTCTGGTAGAGACATGTGCTCAGTATCATCATGTCATGGTATCACTGTGGTACTTTGGGAAGAGCAAAGTCCAGAAAATCAACAAAAATGGTACGTCCCTCCCCTTCGCTCACCCTAGGTTGTCTCATCCCATGAGTCATAGCCACTAAAGAGAGGGAGATTTAGCCTTTGTTTTCAGCAAGAGAATGAGACTTTCCCTTGCTTTTGTATTAGTACACTAGTGAGTCCCAGAGCCCTGCACTTCTTAAAGCATTACGAGTTTAAAAAATGACCTACATGTTGATTTACAGATCACAGAAATTCATGTAGACATAGTGAAACAAGTAATTTCTCGAAATAACTGGGAATTTTAAGTATTCTTATAATGAATAAAAGTAATGGACAAAAAGTAGTTTGATCCTCAAAGACACAGAGGAGGAATAGAAGGTTATGAGAGGCCTCTTAAGAGATTGAAGGCTATTGTTGGTTTTACAGGAACACAGTTGGAAAAGCTGGATCCTGCATGGATACTCCTACCCTAGTGTGGTGGAAGGAGTTGACTGACACAGAAAATGTCTTTGAGTTGTCCCATAAAAAATGGTACTGATTAAGTTGTTAGCTTCCTTTGGCATTTCAAGATGAGTGACATTGATGGGTACTAATTACAGAAGGTCTAACAAAAAAAAGACCAGGACAGACCAGGATTCAGCTGGATGGACAAATAATACAGGTCCGATAATGGGTGGAAGTGCTGATTGACAGTGGGATATGCCATACTCGTTAAGCATCAAAAAACAAAGAGAGAGACAAGAGGTCAGAATTCCTTCGAGAGATGCTTCTACAGATTTTCCTCCCTCTGTGAGAGAACTGAGGCACTGAAGTGCTTGGCATTTCATATTTATGCACATCTTCATCCTCTGTGAAGTCAGCTGTGCTTGTTGACCAAAGTTCTGGATCCATGGGACTGTGTAATATGTCAGATATCTCTCACTAGGGAGTTCAAGGCCTTGGGACCTTAGAAGAGGCTCAAGAGAAAGGAGAAAAGTAATTTTTGTGGTGCTAATCTCACCAAGGATCTCTTTTCTGCCGCTCAGAACGACTCTATTGTGGTTCACTGCAAAGGAGAAGAAACAGTTGGGAAAACTTAGAATTTACAAGACTAACTCAATCTCTAGCAGAAAACCTACTTGTGGCTGCTAAGGACCAAGATAAATTTAGTAACTCCCAAGGAAATACTGTTAGATTTAGTGATTGTTCTGAACAGACTTAAATCGATTTTGAATGGGCTCTCTCCAGGGTTAAGAACAAATAAGCTGAGAAAAAGGAGTAAAAATGAATGCAGAAAAATGTCAAGTGAATGTTCCAAGGGAAAAAAAAAAGGCAAACATAAAACCATTGCAGCTTGATGGAGGTCTTGTTTTGTAATGTCTACGTATTCTCTGTTTCTTTTCACTTAAACTGAATTTTGTACTATTCTCATAGACTTACAAGCTTACTGTGATAAGTAGTCTCAGTATAAAATAATGCTGGAGACAATCTCCCACAGAAGGTTACATTTTTCAGTGAAATGCCAAAACAGGCTCCTCATTACGGCAGATTAAGCAGCCTAAATGCAAACACCATTATACATAAAAATGCCTAAAATTTTTAGTCCTTTCATTAAATAGCTGTTTTCAGAACAGAATAGTCACACACAGAACAAAAAATAAAAAACACATGAAACTTTCCCTGAGTATATTTCTTATGCAACAACAGACATTAACACCTTTTGTTCTACCAAAGGCATTTCAACTGCTAGTGGTCTAATTTACAATGAAAGTTGTATTTTAAAGTTACATATACACTTCACTTCTCTCTTGTGCTAAGCAGACAGACAATGCACGTAAGTGTTTGGGACATTGCGTATTGGAGTATTGTTACATTTTGTGTTTTACATTTGAATTTGTAGACAAACAAGCAGTTGCAGAAAGAAAAAAAACCAGAATGGGGATATCATATTTTTTGCTTCCCCCATGGGAAGATGAATGGGAAGGAGGAATGTTAGAAGAATTTTTCAGGAACATAGCATGGATATTATTTGGTAGGCACCTGGGTTTTTTGTTCTATATGCATGCATGAGTGTATATGTATGCATATACTAAAAATAATTGCCCACTTCATATCTAAAAGGTTTGCCAACAGCAACCTTTAGGTACCACACCTCATCAAAGAAAGATGTCCATCTAAAAGGAAAAAAACCCATAGCAGAACATAAGACACATTCAACTAAGCACAAACTGGAGGATATAAAATAATCTGATTTCACAGATTGTTTTATGCTGTTCTACCATCCTGTTGTTAGAAGGTATATTTTACACTCTGGTTCAGTTTCAGTTCATGAATCATAATTCAAACAAAGAGAAATCTGGCCTGAACTCTACTTAAAAATCACTTCCAAATTTGGGATTTTTCATCTTCATTAAAGTCTCACAGAAAAAAAAAAATGTAGAAAAGAATGTGGTGAATATCAATGTTCTTGTGTTCCAAAGAAATCATGTTGACGTTATTTCTACAGAGGAAGTGAATGCCTTTGCTCAGAATCAGCCCACTGGCTGTCACAGGGCACCATGCAGCACAGGAAATACAGGAACATGTACTTCTTTCCTTTTACTTCCCGCCCCCCCATCATCCCCATTCAAAGCAAGGCACCTTTCTCCCATTCCAGCAAAATTCATTAGAATACTTTTCAGAAAAATTTCAGATCACCAGTAAAAGCTGAAGAAGTGGCAGTGTCTTGTCACAACTCCAATGTCTTTTTCTTGTGCACTGTTTTAGCAGGAAATACATTTTCATAACAGTCCTGTAACTTAAAATATGAGCACATTCCTGATTTGTTCATTTTATCATGGAATTTGACACAACTCCTGTCATAACACATATTAATATACCTTTATCAAGCTTGGAATGAACTATGTAATTTTAAAAGCATTTGCTTTTAGAGTCAGCGTGGCAAGCATTTCTCCCATCACTTCTCACAGGGGAATGACAAGCTGTACAAAGTATGCCTGCACAAACACAGATCTTGATTTTTTTGGGGAGGAAAATGATTACATTGTTCACTGCTTATAGTTCTGTCCTTCAATTTACTTTTTGAGTTACTGGTAGACATTTAGACCAGACTAAAAAGAGTTCATGATCTGTTTGAGTAGTGCAAAAATATCTTTGGAGCAACACAGGATCCCAAAACCTGTCCGGGATCCTTACAGCCTTCCCTTCCCTCCAGCATCTGGAGGCAGAATGACCATCCCAGACACTAAATCATGTAAATATATATCTGGCTCATACTAGTGGAAGAAGGGGTGAAAGATGGAGTTTCATGAGCAAAAATGGTGAGAAGAAAATTAGGGCTGGGATTTTTGTCACTTGAGACTTGCTCTTGCAGCTGTCAGGAAGCAGGCTGCTAGTTGCTAGGGGCAACGATAATAATACTTACTTCTTATATAATGCTTTTATCCCTAATTTTTAAAGCTTTTTTACAAAGAAGGTCGGTGTCATTATCACTATTTTACAGGTAGGGATAGCACTTATTTGTGCACCAGTTCCCCCAAGGACACCCAGCAGTACAATACTGAAGACAGAAGCAGAAAACTGCTCTTCACTCCACACGCCATACTGCCTTGAGGAGAGCTAACGATTTAGGAGACATTTGTTTATGTACCTTCACTGACGAAAATAAGTAGAAATTTTGGTTGTAATCAGACTTCACTGCCCCACTAATTTCAGACATCTTAAAAGAGGAAAACCTTCCATATCAAAGATTATTTCCAAACTCA
Source organism: Aleadryas rufinucha (assembly GCA_013397815.1). Taxonomy (NCBI): domain Eukaryota; kingdom Metazoa; phylum Chordata; class Aves; order Passeriformes; genus Aleadryas; species Aleadryas rufinucha. Next base: position 257,967 of record VZTH01001651.1, read on the forward strand.
GTTGTTCTTTGGACAAGTATGTGGTCTGGAGACAGATCCAAGATAGTTTTAAGAGGTCAAGTTCAATTGCTTTCCTGGACTTGCCTCATGCAGAAAAGTGAATGAAAGAGGCTTTTTAATTCCAGGTACAAAGGAAAAAGGATAGACAAAGAAATGTGTGGGAAGCCCTAAAGACTGCAGAAATATGCTCAGATTTGAGAAAGAAGTAGCTTTAACCTTGAAGTTAATCTTTCACTTAAAGCAGATTACAGTGGTACAGAAGGGGTGGACAGTAGAAGAATATCAGGTTGCAGTACCCAGCACCAGCTGGTCTCCACTCCTTCAGAACTGATTGGGTTTTATTCCTAAGGACTCCTTCCATGCCTTTCCATTTGATTTCTTGATGAGACATTATCTTTTGATTGCTGGAAAAAAAAAATTCTCCAGCAATTCCAGATTTGTAATTTAATGGCGAATCTTTAGGAACAAGCCTGAACAGCACTCAGCAGGGATGCAGAGAGAAAGCAAGTCATGAAGAGGTTTTTCAACCCCATCCACTGTGTAAATGAAGGGCTTTGTTTCAACTAACACTCAAATTAGGATACAGAATGGGCACCCGGAAACACAGCAACATCCAACAGGATCTGGAGTGAGAGCCAAAGAGAGTAAACAGCTTCCCCACCTGCTAACACATATGCTGCCATCTGCAACTTACTGACCAAGGGGGAAGTTTGATCTTTTCCAAAGCAATGCCAGTGTGTTTTCTTCTGTGCCATGGATGAGTGCCTTCAGCCATCCTGCACAATAGTGCCAGAATATTTTTTGTCACTGATGTTCAGCCAACTCTGAACTGTTTTACAGCCAGCTTTTGCACAGCAATAGCAGTAAGGGCCAGATTTCACCCACTGCATTTTTCTTCCCAAGTCAATGACGTGCTGATGTACTTACCAACACCAAACTCATTGCAAAGTATTATGAACACTGTAAATTTTTAGAGGTAAAAAACCCCATGTGCTAAAAATCTTTCTCTTGATTTTATGAAAAGCCCTTAAAAATAAAACGAAAATGAGATTTGCATTACATCATTGATACAAACACGTGCTTGTACTAGTGATGCAATCTGATTTAATCCACACAATTATACAATTGCAATAGATTGAAAGCCTGAGGAAAGAGGTAGTATCTTTTATCCAACTATATTAGCTACTTTAATAAAGCCAGGCATGCTTTTAGGCATATGAATCCCTTCTCATAAGGGGTATATTCCTTCAGTCTTTAGGGCTTATTGCACATTTATTTGTCCATCCTTTTTCCTTTGTACCTCAAAATTTTTTTTTTTTTTACTTTCATACAATAATCATGCTTGGAGAAAGATCAGGACAAAGAAGAACTGTTTATATACAAGTTTCTTACTAATTGCTGTGGATCACAGATTTCAAGTTACAATTTGGGAAACATCAGGATATATCATAAAAGAGAGACATATATATCAGAATGATAGCATCAAAAACGATAGATGTGTGGGAAGATGAAAGATAATGGAAATTTGGGAGCAAAAATCAAAATCTGTCACTGTTATCGCGAGGAGGGAGAGAGAAGGAACACAGACTCGGTCCAGGAAGTAGAGAGAAGCCTTTTTTATTTAATTATTTATCACCTCTTTTATACTTTAGAGCTCTGGCAAGGTGTAAGTCCATTGGACCTCTAGTCACCCACCTCCTAGGGTGATTGGTCAAATTCCACAACTGCCATTTCAAAATATTTGTCTAGTCAGTATCATAACAATTCTACAAACAGCTGCAGGTGCAAGATAGTTCACAGAAAACCACAATATTGTTTTGAATAGCTTGTATGGGAAAGACAGGGCTCCCATGAAATGTTACAGTCTCACAGAATACTGCAGAAAGCTGGAAAATTTATCTGCTGAAAACTTTTCAGCATCCACAAAAATCAAACATTTTGAGCATATTTTAAAAACAGGAGTCACAGAATGCAAACAGACTGATCAAGAGACTGAGAGTGGACAGTCAGAAATATTGTCAGTGACAAAGAATAGAAATTGGCTAACCAGAAATCTGTTTATGTGTCTGCATTAGGCTATTGGTTGTAGCAATAGGCAGAATCACAAAACTAGAAAAGGCTGTTTGTGAGTTGGTATTGCGGATCATTGGATCAACAGTGATTGCTTTCAAACCTCTTTCAGCCACCAATCATAAAAAAAATTATATTGTTTGTATTCAAAAGATGGATACTTCCAAAACCAGACTTAATTTTTTTAACTAGCTTGGGGTTTTCTCAAGGATTTTGTATAGTAACTTCAAAATAATTTCAAGCACTATTTCTCCTTCTAAGAGAATATCTTATNAACACGTGCTTGTACTAGTGATGCAATCTGATTTAATCCACACAATTATACAATTGCAATAGATTGAAAGCCTGAGGAAAGAGGTAGTATCTTTTATCCAACTATATTAGCTACTTTAATAAAGCCAGGCATGCTTTTAGGCATATGAATCCCTTCTCATAAGGGGTATATTCCTTCAGTCTTTAGGGCTTATTGCACATTTATTTGTCCATCCTTTTTCCTTTGTACCTCAAAATTTTTTTTTTTTTTACTTTCATACAATAATCATGCTTGGAGAAAGATCAGGACAAAGAAGAACTGTTTATATACAAGTTTCTTACTAATTGCTGTGGATCACAGATTTCAAGTTACAATTTGGGAAACATCAGGATATATCATAAAAGAGAGACATATATATCAGAATGATAGCATCAAAAACGATAGATGTGTGGGAAGATGAAAGATAATGGAAATTTGGGAGCAAAAATCAAAATCTGTCACTGTTATCGCGAGGAGGGAGAGAGAAGGAACACAGACTCGGTCCAGGAAGTAGAGAGAAGCCTTTTTTATTTAATTATTTATCACCTCTTTTATACTTTAGAGCTCTGGCATGGTGTAAGTCCATTGGACCTCTAGTCACCCACCTCCTAGGGTGATTGGTCAAATTCCACAACTGCCATTTCAAAATATTTGTCTAGTCAGTATCATAACAATTCTACAAACAGCTGCAGGTGCAAGATAGTTCACAGAAAACCACAATATTGTTTTGAATAGCTTGTATGGGAAAGACAGGGCTCCCATGAAATGTTACAGTCTCACAGAATACTGCAGAAAGCTGGAAAATTTATCTGCTGAAAACTTTTCAGCATCCACAAAAATCAAACATTTTGAGCATATTTTAAAAACAGGAGTCACAGAATGCAAACAGACTGATCAAGAGACTGAGAGTGGACAGTCAGAAATATTGTCAGTGACAAAGAATAGAAATTGGCTAACCAGAAATCTGCTTATGTGTCTGCATTAGGCTATTGGTTGTAGCAATAGGCAGAATCACAAAACTAGAAAAGGCTGTTTGTGAGTTGGTATTGCGGATCATTGGATCAACAGTGATTGCTTTCAAACCTCTTTCAGCCACCAATCATAAAAAAAATTATATTGTTTGTATTCAAAAGATGGATACTTCCAAAACCAGACTTAATTTTTTTAACTAGCTTGGGGTTTTCTCAAGGATTTTGTATAGTAACTTCAAAATAATTTCAAGCACTATTTCTCCTTCTAAGAGAATATCTTATATTTTGTGATTGGTAGCAGGCAATATAGTTCTAGCTCAGCAAATACTTCAACAAAAATGGGGATTCCAAATTTATTAACTGGCAGTGTATTCAAGATCATATTTGCTCAATCTCCTAGTAGAAATATTACTTCCATTCTTAGTCGTGCCTCAAATGCAACACAGAAGCGGAAAGTCAAGCTGTGTTCCTTTTCTGCTCATGCATCACCCATAGTTCTGCAATTAAAACTTCTGGAGTGAAAAGCGAAACAGAAGGAAGGAGAAGATTTTGTGGAATAAAAAAGTTTGTCAAAAGGTAAAGTTTCTTCTGATATCACATAGGTTAAGAAATAACTTGACCTCTTTGTGAACTATAGAATGCTTAAAATAATTTAAACAAATGAAACAAGAACTGTCCTTAAAACCCAAGAAATTTTCCACAGTAGAATTTCACCATTCAAATTTGAGAAGAGCAGAGGAAAAAAGTATAAATACCAGATATGGTCTGCAAGATACTTTTCTTCAGAAACAGAGTATTCAATTTAGAATTATGAATAGGGATATATAGATGGATTTTAAGGAAATTCAATATCCAAGCACTGATATTTCTTACACTATAGAATTATCTCCCCCCAAAAAATTTAGATGTTCATTTCCTCCTGTCAGTTTAAGTTTACTAAGAAAAGAGCAAACAGTAATTCAGTAGAGAATCATTGTGCTAGGACATAAGGAATGGAAACAGAATGAAGGAGTAAGAAAATATTACTCTTTTACAGAGTATAATCTGCAATACTAAGTAATTGTACATAGGTTTTTTTGTTGGTTTTTTTTTTTTTGCATAGTATTGAGATGCAGACCTGGTCCTGCAGAGCTTCTCCACTGACAAACTTTTTAATACATCTAAAATACCCCTATTAAATTGATTTTACTTGTGAATTTATTTTTTTTTTTTTTTTTAAAGGGGCTCATTTCTGAGCACTGGTACATAAGCATTAAGCTTCTGGGGCATGGGAATGCCAAACTTACAACCCTGCTGCGATTTTTATGCGCCTGTTTTCAAAAAGAAATGTCTATGCTAATACAGCAAAATGCTTGAATCAGCCCAGTATGTGTCATTTATATGTTCTCTTGCACTCCTAAGGAATATTAAAAAAATATGATGTTTCATTTGCTTTAATTTCAGCATTATACAGAAGAAACCACAAGAAAATATTAAATATTTTGATTATGTTTGAAAAACATTAAACATGACATTCAATGTATCAGCTGTTAACAGCATACATTTCTTGTGCTGCTTCTCGGGATGTAATCAAAGCAAAACAAATCACCAATATGTCAGATATGGAAATTTAAATCTCAGTAGCATAAGCACATTTTGTACGCTACATTCATATATAAATATTATCATTCCCATGTGGACTTTTCCTTTATTCTTTCCCATTTTTTGTATAATATAGCACTAAAGTTATTTGCCGTACTGCCATTATCATTCTGAGATATATAGAGAACAACAGCATGAAATAAAAAAAATAAATAAATTTCACTGTTTTCTGTAGGACAAATCTAGCAGGCACAGAGTTCTGTGACTGGCTTCTGCTGTTTCTGTGCCACTTTCTCTGCCGCCCAGAAGGCTACCAAAAATATCACTCAGACAAAACTGCTAACCCTAACAACAAGAAGGGATGGGCTTCTGCATTCAGAGAAATCGACCCAGGGCTTGCTGCCCTAAATCACAGTCAGTGCCACTGGGGAGGATAGTGAGAAGGGTGAAAATAAAGCAGAACCTGAAAAGCACACTTAGGAACATGGATTAGGTCTTCATGGAGCTTCCCACTCTGAAAGCTGGGGGAAAATGTTCACAACTTTGTTGCTGTAGGCTTCCATTGACAACTAAATATTTGAGGGCAAATCCTTGACTTTGAAGTCTATTTCATGGGGAGTGTTATAACCCATCCAAGAAGGTGAGGGTATCTTGTTAATTGAGGGTTCTTGTTAACTGACCCCTTGGGGCAGATTAGAGTGAAATGACACTGAATGATTGGTGTTGATAGAAATATATATATATATGTAGGGCTTATTTTAGAAGTATTTGTTTGCAATGCAAAGGAGGCATGTAGCCATTTTGGTTATTATTATCTAAATAATAGATTTTAGATAGATAAATAAAGCTCTTACTCAAGAAAATACATATGGAAGAGACAAATGATAATAGTAGAAAGATCTTGCAACCCATGGATCCAAGAAGAAGACTTGATTGTTGCAATTTTGATGTCTGTTGGTCGAAGTGATTGTCTCAATCTTGATCCATCGGAGGCAAAAAACTCCAGAGCAATTATCTGCCAGAGGACAACACTGAATAAGAATGTGATTTCTCAAAAACTTGTGCTTAAAGAAAAGCAAGTGCTCAGAAACATGCCATTGTCAAATCCATCAACTGAAATACGGCATCATGCTCATCATATAAAGCTAGGTGAAGAAGAAGGAAGAGGGAGACACTTGGAGTGATGGTGTTTGTCTTCCCAAGCAACTGTTACACATGATGGGACCCTGATCTCCTGGGAATGTCTGAACACCTGCTTGCCCATGGGAAGCAGTGAATGAATTCCTTCTTTTGCTTTGCTAGTGTGCACAGCTTTTGCTTTCCCAATTAAATTGTCTTTGTCTCAACCCATGAATTTTCTACCTTTTGCCATTCCTATTCTGTCCCTTATCCAGAGGGAGAGGTGATATAGTGAGTGGTTTGTGTGGGGCTCTTTGACAGCTGGGGTTAAACCACAATGCAGAAAAAACATAAGCAAGGCCTCAAGCACCAACTTTGAGCTAAACTGGATATATTTAGGTTATTTCAATAAGTTTGTCTCTTGTAACCTAGTCTCTAGTCAAGACTACAGCTTTCTCCTACCCTTCTGTATTATTTCTGAATCTTTTTTTTTTGACACATACTTCTTACCAGAATCCATACTCAAATCTGTATTACTGTATCCCAATACAGCTTTCAAGTTGAATGAATATTTAGATAGGCAGGCAATTTCAGAAATATACTGCAGAAACCACTGCGCCTGCTGTGCTCCTCAGAGACATTTGGCAGGATATGACATTCCACTCTGCCAGTTCTCCAGCTTCATGGAAAAGGATGTAGTTGCCCTTGGCAGGGTTATTCTGCCCACCTGGAGCAGCTTGTCTGAAAATGAGGATACTAGCCAAAGAAACTGCTACATAACACCATGCAACTTAGGCGAAAGGAACACGTGACCAATTCAGTGTGGTTACATCATGGTCAGAAATCAGAACTCTCAGAATCCAAAAAGTTCCTCCACAGTAACATTCTTTATATCTTCTCTAGACACATCTCTTTTCATAGAAAAGGGGTGTTGTTTTGCACTTGCTGTATAAGTTTTACATGCCGCTTCTCTTTTCCACAGGTGATCAGGACAGATTTTGTTAGCTTCAGTCTCGTGGTTGGACTTAATGGTTAGAGAGGGAACCTGATATTAGGAGAGATGTATTAACAGAATATAATGGCAAAACCCTAGCTGGGATTTTGTTAAATTGTGCTAAGTAACTTGTTGACTCTTCTGAAATTTAACAAACAAAACAAAACAAAGTATTAAATCTGCATTTGTTAATGAAGCTACCTCTAGATTTTTCTGTGAAATATATCTACATTCTTCTTAGAAAAGAGCAATGCCCATCTGCATATGCATAATATGGACAACTCCCTTCAAATCTTTATGCAATATAAGTTTTGACAAACTTTCCTATTAGAGAAAGTTAAATTTAATTCTGCACTGGGAAGGATAACATCTCCTAGTACACCAGAAGACTGTAAATTTGAGGATGCACCAATAAAGCTCTTAGTCCTTAGTGGTTCAGCAAGAATTCCTCCAGCATCCTGGTGATTTTGTACTACTGATAGGATTTGTTCGGTCAACCACTAAAATTGCTAAACCTATGCTATCATAAATGCTACTGCCAGAACATTTATTCTAAGAGGCTATACGATCACTAATGATATCATATCACAGCAACTCAATGTACCTAGATAAAAATAAAAAAGCAGTGTCTTGGTTCACAATCATCATATAAATACAGCTGTGCTAAAATCACTGTGGTTTTTTCAAGTTTTTGAAAAATTAGGTAGCCACTTTTTTTATAGTGATTTTACATTATTTGCATATTCTTTCACAAAGATGTCCTTTTCTTTTGTGATCTCATGTCTTAGTAATAATTCTAATGCTAACAGTTAAACTTGTAACCTGGTACTCCTCTCCTTAAAACATGCCACAAACCACACAGAATTTATTATTGTAAGACAATAATGAGAACCTACTAAGTGTAGACAAGAAAATAGAGGAAGGATGTATAGCTGGAATGTACAGTAGAATATCATAAGTTTAACCTTGTTATGTTATAAGCAGGTTTTTCAGCACAAAGAAGTAGGAAAAAATGGGTTACATTAGTAGGACAACTAAGATTGCTATGGAGATAATTAAGGAAGATGGAATTATCAACAATTCCAAATACTGAAATCAGGTTGAGGACTCTTCATTAGCAGAGAATAAGAGCACATTAAGTACTTCAGGGAGAGTGGTTTCTATGGAAGCCACAGCAGAACACTTATTGAATTTGGACAAATAATTTGCCCCAGGGTAAGAAAACACTTCTAAGAGCTGTGATGAACAACCATAGATTTCACACCCCAAAATACCCAGAAGTTCAACATGAGAGAATTTCATGGTACTATTACACACACAAAGCACCCTGAGCACCATGAGAAGGAGAGGACAATAAAGAACTTTCTTCTATGTTACTTTGCTTTCTTCTTGACCTTTCTTGTCATGTCCAGAATCAAGAGTATAAGCAAGACATTGTTAACAGATAAATTAAGGAAAAAAAAGTAAGAGAAAGAGGTAAGAAGGGAAGGGGCTGGAGAGAAAAATGATGCAAGCTCTTTGTATTTTTCTGGGAGATGTAGCTATGGAGGAAAGGTGGGTCAGACATATGTCATAGTAAGAAAGGCTATTTAATTTTTCTTTTTCAATGACTTATAAATAAGATTTTGTAGTTCACAGGATTTACCTGTGGGAGATTCTGGTAAAAAAATCTTGCCGTGCTCTCCAAAGCCAGTTATTTTATGTCAGTATGAAAAACTAAGGGTCACAAAAGCCATATACATTAAATACATTAACTATTTATTACCTATTTGGGAACCACAATACAAAACATGAGGAAAATAATTGCCACCTGATCTCATAATTACAGTGAAGTTACAGATTTTTTATATATAGTTTAATATTTACTTTTAAAAGGCTGGGAAAGTTTAGAACTGATGCGTCAAAAAAAGCCTTTGGTTTTACCCTCAAGCATGTTCTTTCATGCACTAAGAGGGTAGCATACAGGAAATTCTGGTTTATTGGTAAAGCACTATGGAATGTTCTCAGATACTGTGAAAACTTCATTTACTTCTTGCAGTTGAGGGGTGCAGTCTTCATTTACTGTCATCAATCACAACACTAAGGGTTTTTTAACTATCATTAATATTATTATTGCTAAAAGAAAAAAGTAGTAAAAAGATGAAAGAAAACCTGCTACACTTCTGAAACCATGGATAAAAGACTTACTATGTTGCTGCTTCCTCTGTTAAGTAGCACATTAAAACAGACTAACATAAATATACACAGCAAAACAGGATCTAATTTTCTGGACTGGTTAGTTAAGAGGCAGCAACTTTACTGATACTCTGACCAAACTATGACCAGTTTGCTGACAGCTGTATAATCAGATAATGACATCAATGTTACACTTTATTTTTAAGGTGTTTTTCATGAATTAAGAGGTTCTGCTCTAACAATAAAGAAAAAAATGCAAATAGCAAACCAGTTTTGTTTGAATTTTCATATTTCTGTTAAGATATAGTTCACCATTATACTGAATGGAATCAGTAAATTCAAGTTTCACAGAACCTGAAATCTAAATGTTTTTAGAAACCTATCAATATCTGGGAGAATTTTTGTCTTAATAAATACACAATTTTGAATGCCCCAGTGTATATTAAGTCCTCCTATGTTGTATCTAAAAGTATTAATCTGGCAGAAATGTGTTGCTCATGTTTACCAAATTAATGATTTTGCTGAGCAGCAGTCATTGGTACCATATTTCTCAGAAAGCAGTGTGCTCTTTCCCATTGTGTCTACAACTAGCAAATGCAGAAATTTTTAGTTTTGATAGTAGATATTTAAAAGTTATTGTCAAGCTACACTAAAAAAAATTATA
>VZTH01001653.1:0-23981 GCA_013397815.1 Aleadryas rufinucha
GGGGCAGCTCTGCAGGTGGGGTAAGAGCCATAAGTGCAAAATCAAGGTATAAATAATTGGCACTTGCATCATTATGCAGAGATGATGTTTCTCAGTGTTTCACCAGGGTCATTCCTGCTGTGGACATTCCTGTCCTGTGGACAACAATCCCTCTGGCCAGTGCTGTGTTAGTGCAGCATTTAGTGTCATCTGCTTGATGCAGTAAAATAGCAGCAGTTCCCAAGAACTCATTTAAAAACCTGCAAGTTTTATTCCAAACAACTGCACAATTCTTAAGAGAGTGATTTGAGGGAATGGAAGAAAAAGCAAATTCAGTGAGCTGAACTGGATGCTGGCTCTGGCCATAATAAAATACCTGTTGAATGAGAGTTGACATCAATGGACTTCAAAATTGGACTATGTGTCTTAATTAATGGAAATGTCACAATACTCTTTTGGTTAGGCTTTCAAAGGCAGATTAAATGCTGGGGACTTCTAAAATCTATCTGATTATTCCAATTTTAGTGTGATAGCAAGGAATTAATGTTAAAATATCGCCAAGTAGTGAGTCAGACACTTTTTTACAAGCCTCTACCTGCTCACAAACATATTCAGGTGCAGAGTTCTGGCAATTGCACCTGAATACTCATGTGAGCAAATTTTGGTATACAAAGCTTGCAAGATTATGTTCAAAATTGACAGAAATACCATCCTGGATTTCATTATGTTTTTGTTTGACCTCTGAAACATTTGTGTTTGTAAACAATCTTACTTCAAACTCTTACTCAGAAGCAAGGTGGAAGGCAGGTGTTGGAGGACATAAATGTGGTTTGCTCACCTAATGGGTTAAAACTGATATGATAATGTACAAACCTAGCATAATTCCCATTAAATTTAGAAAAAGGGAGCCAAACAGTGCTTGCTAGGCACATGTGAAATAATATTTTCAGGAGAAAAGGGTTGAATAAGACTGTAACTAAATCAAGGACACAGAAAACTGTACAAACCTCCAAAGGTCAAATCGACGTTTATCAGACCAATATGTTTTATTGATAGCATCTCTTAGAGATTTTTCAGGTGCAAAATTGATTCCCAATCTCAATCTAAGTATCTTAGAAGAAACCTTTCTGGGAGGAGGTGTCAGAGGAAGGTTTTGAGGCTCCACTAGGGGTTGACATGTTATAAATCATTATGTCTTAACCACATCTCTGGCAGTGCTTTCAAACCTTTGAGAGCTGTGCTGGGCTGAGGGCCTGGTTAATGTTCCTGCTGCTCACTGAGCTTTTGGGAAGCTCATATGCGACCTTAAGAGCACTTTAAGGCTCTGCTCTGCACTGTGTGCATCCCAAGGGAATCTCTGGGCGAGGCTCTGCTCTGCAGCTTTGCTCAGACATGACCAGGATTATGGTCCTTACACCCTTGGGTGGGTCCTTGGCAGAGCCTCTTTCTCTGTCTGCAGACTGATCCATAGGGGATCTCTGAGCTGGCATTTGACCTCCTGCCACCTCTCACTTTCTGAGGAGGGAATTTCACCATCTGGCCAAGGATGTGGTGGGACGGCAGGGAGAGGAGAGGATGGGAAGCAGGAGCTCTCTGTGCCTTCCATGTGTGTGTAGGCCAGGAATATTCTCTGCTTTAACATCAATTATTGGGTAACTGTACTGCTTCCCCTGTGCTCACGGAGCTTTTCATAGCAAACAAAAGTAATTGTATTGACAGAGCTGCTGGATAAGAGCACAAAGAAAGTTCTAGAGGGCTTTGCCACTCCCCAAAATGCTGAGCCAGCCAGTAGCTGTATTTGTGAATAATAAACAAGCAAACTGTGCAAGCATTAAATCCGAAGGGGAGAAAACAAGGATGAAATACATTTATAAATACTGCTAGGACACACTTTTGGAGCTATGGATTGTGCTTTGCATTACAGATTTCAGAACCACTCAGCTTTTCTTTGTGTATTCCCATGCATATATGACAATGAAAATTGGATTTTCTCAAGAAATAGCTAAATACTTTGTAGTTACACTTTTTGGTTCTTTTCAATCAAGCAAATGCACATTGCCTCATAAATGTTCATGTAGAAGCTGGAAAAATGGTCTTACTGGACAACTGGTGTGGATTTTTCAAAATGGGACTGAAGAAAAGAAAGGTTGTCCCAGTAGAAAAAGAATTGTCCTGTGGAAACACTGTTTCTCCCAAAATGCACTCAAAGACCAGAAATTCTTGAGAAGGCATCAAGGATTAGGCAGCTTAAAAACACAGTCACCACCAGGAGCTAATTCATCAAATAACTAAGGGAGACAAACAGCTTAAAAGGATGTCTGCTCCTTCCTGAACGTGTGCCCATAACTCACCCAGTCAGGGACAGAACTGGGCTGAAGGATCTCTAAAAACAGTGAGTATGGGGGTGATAATGCTGAAACACAGAAATACCAAACCCTGAGGGGGCATTCCTCTGAGATGTGAAGTGTCTCTGATACCTGGATGGGAACATGGACATGTGATGATGACTGCCCAGTTGCTGCTTCGACCTGCTCAGCCCAGTCCTGCTGGCAATTGTGAGGTAAACTGAAACACTCCTTACCCTGGCAGCCTCTTCTGCATGAACCACGGGTGAGTTGAGTTCTGGGCCTGAACAAAGAACCCACAGTGCAGGAGTCACTTTTGGTAGTTTCTATCATTTCTAGGAAAATGTGAAAAGAGCACCATGATCTTCACGTAAGCGAAAAAAATAATTTTTAGAATTAAAAAAGAAAAATCTTTTTCCTACTTGTCACTAGTTGTACCAGAACTTTAAAAAAATATTCCCTATGGTGAAAAAAAAAAAGTCTAAATCAGTCTTATCTCCCTTCATAACAGCAGTGAAACAGAAGCTGTGTTGTTTAAAGGAAATTTGCTGGATGGCTAAGTGTGACCAAAGGGATGTAGAGCAGAACCCACTCTGAAAGCCTCTGTAGGACTTTCCTTGTCATCTTTCAATGCTCCTGCCTTTTTCCCACTCTTGAGCTCTGGCTGACAATTTATATTTGTCCTCAACCTTGACTAACACCTTGAGCCTCCTCCCCAAGCTGCATCCCTCAGAAGGAGCTGTAGAAGTGCAGGGTGATGGACCTTGTGACAGGGAATGGATGGCTTCAGGCCTGACATCCCCATTTTGAGTCTGGCACACAGTCCCTCAATAAATCCAAGGATTTAGGTATCCCTTTTCATGGATCATGGGAATTGCATGTTCAGTGGACACAACCTCTGTTCTGTTATGAATATAGGTTTGTATCATTATCTGTTGCTCCTGCTTAACATTTTAATACCATATTTATTGTGTAAATATCTGTATCTATGTATCTTTATCTATAGAGAGAGATATAAAACCTTCCTGTGTAGGTAAGACTGCATGATTAACAGCTGGAAATGATCTAGGCCTAGCCAAGACACAGTGCCTCTCCTAAATATTTTAGCTCTGATAATAAATCAATTAACATTTTTTGCTGAAACACAACCTGAGCATGCAAACCAAGGAAACAGCTCCTATTAACCTCTTCTATTTTTTAACAAAAAGCAATAGAGAAAAAATAATTTTTATTGTAAGTTATTAATCATGCACATTCTGGCAGTGCTCTCTGACAAGGCTAACAGCAAATGGGACTGATTCCACAGGACCTGAGAAGAAATATTCCTGTTCACTCCACACTGCACACACTGGATTTGCATGATGCATGAGTGTTTCCATTGATTGCTGGAGCTCCATGTATTCAGTTACAGGACCATATGCTTTACCCACTTGTATCTCTGCAGAAGCACACCTGGCTTGCTCCTGGGATGACAAATTCCTTTGTACCTCATCATCATTTTTTTGTACCTCACTTGTTTCAATTAATGTGCAGAGAAGACAAATAGATTCATTTCTTCTCTTTAAATTCAGTAGCACCGCTTCTCTGGGCAAGGGCTCAATTTTATTCCTAGTTCTTGGAACAGGAAACAGAAGTGTTTCATCATAAAGTTACCCTTGTACTTTGCAAATATGCAAAATTTTTGTTAAAAAAAAAATAGAAGTCAACAATATATCTCTATAGGTTAACTTTGTTCTGAACAGCATGTTAGAAATTGAGCTGGAGCATTAATTATTTTTGCTTGCTTTTTTAATTAACCAGTTAATTTAGTATTTCAAGGAAGCACAGTCTATGGATAACAAGACTGTGGTGATTCCTTAACTGTAAATCTGGTTGGGTAGTAATAAATCTTTAATTTCTTACATGTTTATTTAATGTGGATTAATGTCTTATGTCTCATTGAGCTTCACAGTCTTTATTGAAATAAATTCAACTGCAGAAAAGTAAGAACTCTAGACATTAAACTAGAATATAATTTAGAGTAATAGACTCAAGAGTGTGTGTTTATAGGATAAGAGAAATAAGTCAATGTGGTTTTAAATAGATTATTATGCATCAAGATACTGCAGAGCCCACTGAGACAGTACAGCACACATAGAATAAAGAGAATATGATGTCTGCAGTGTTTATGTGCTCTGGTTAGCATTTTACAGTTTAGGGAATCTATATGTTGAGCTAAAAACACCAATCTGCACAGCGGGCTAAAATGTTTCTCTGAGATTCAGTTTTTGCAGTGCAAAGGGACACCCATAAATTAGCATTTTAAGTGAGCACAGAAATTGGTTTAGCAGAAATTTAGCAACAAAGGCAGAGTGCACGTGGGTGTACAGGGTAAATAACTGTGCTTTTAATCGCGCAATGTTTCTTAAAGGGTTAAATAATAATGTTTGGTGCTATTACGCTTCCTTTAAGCACATAGTGATGTCCCCAGATGGGTTTTTTATACAAAGTGGGTCACTACTGAAGGCAGGGAGCTGTTGACAAGGGACAACCCCTTCACTCCAAGAGCAGCCTCTCGGAGCTGGTGCTGCTCTCAGTGCTCCCGACTCTCTGGATTTTCAGGCTCCCACATTTCCAGAGAGATGCTTCACTCTGGAGAAATCTTGGTGCTTTCCTTGGGGAAAAATTTTCAACCAGACCACCAATCTACCACCCAAACCTCTGACTTCACAGCTGGTGGGGCTAATTTTGACTCTATTACACATCAGAACAACAGAAACAGAAGGGTGTAGAGCCTAGATTTGAGATTTGCATCCAGCCTCTCTGGAAAGGGCCTGTGGATTCAGAGGACTTCAGCACAGGCTTTGCAGCAACAGTGCCAAAACCCCCTCACTGAGGGTATTGTGCAAATTTAGTATTTGCAGCCCTTTCCCTTTAAGGGCTTAGAATTTCTGACTTTCAGTGAGTTTTGCATGCAGATGGGTCTCCACACACTCTTGGTACAATTTTGTGAGTGCCATGGTTCCCCCAACAGTCCTGACAGCAGAATTTAATACTGAAGTGCTATATGTGCTACTACTGGGAGACCTGCTCAGGAAAAAAACAAGTTCTCTGAGGTGATCATCTCCTGAACTCAGGGAAAGACAAATATTGGCTTCTTTTACAGTGGATTGCATACACAGGCTTTAATAGTTATTTAATTATCCACTTTTCCATGTGGGGGATAATGTGCAATAAACTGAATCACTGTTACCAAATAACATGTCCATTTTGCAAGGCAATGGTGGAGCATTCCCTCTTTAAGGAGCAATACATCTTGTGCCTACTGCACTGCAAAGTTGAAGGTCAGTCAGTTTATTAACCCCAAATGGCTTTATAACCTATTAAATATAAACCATATCTGAATTATTAATTAATATTTCTGTATTATAGTGTGCTCTGTCCTCTTATGTCTTTCCAGCATTTGTCATTCCTCCTCCTCCAAGCCCAGTGGGGCTCTTTGTGGCAGTTCACAAACCTTCATCCCAATGAATAATTAATGCTCCCTCCATTTGATTTGTTTTTAAAGAGTTGACATTGGCAATGCAATCTGTTGTAAATGGAATTTCTTCCTTTCTTGCCTGACCCTGGGATGGACTCCCTGGGTGATTGGCAGCTGTCATTCATCACCTGCACAGTGCAGCTGGTACCAGCCCTGTTTCACAGAGTTGTTTCAATGGCCAATTAATTATAATCTTCTGGTTGCAAGCTGCTTTATTATCAGTCCCTGGGTAAATGCTTCACCTGCTGAGTAATTTACCTGGCATTCTCAGGTGGAAGTGACAGTGGCATCAAAATATTATCTGAAGGAATTATAGTATTTTATCAATTGTCACTGAAGCTGTGCATAAATTTTTCTGCAGAGCAAAATTCCAGGCACATCAGTCGGTGATCCCATAAAACTGAAATGTGCTACAACTGCCAGAGGATACCTAAGAAGCAATGAATCACTAAAAAGTACAACTAAAAAATTTATAGTGTGTTTTGGTAACATTTTAGAGTATTTAAGGTATGGAAAATGTTCAGGCCACCTCTGGCGAGTGGAAAGGTGGTTTAGATGTGGTTTTGTTTTTAATATACGTAGTTATAATAGTCTTAATTTTACCTGTTCCCCAAATATTCCAGTCACAGCAAGTCCATTTTCTGTAGCTGTGACCTGGTGAGATACTGTGATAATGAAGTCCAGTGCCTTTATATTGTTGTTTTACACTTTCACATTGCATCACTTGTCACATGGTGCTGCTGATAAAAACATAACTGACAAAGGTTGTACCTTTAGGGCCAAGACTTTTAATAGAAGTTACTTAGACCTGGTAAATGTTGCTTATCATTCTTTAGATTACTGCTGCTATTTATTGCTCAGGAAAGTGGTCTATCATTCCTCAACATTTCATGCCAAGAAATTCCGACCCCTAAAATATTCATTTTATGTTTGAGATGTTTGAGGCAGAAGTCTTCACCAAGCAGAGCTCTGATAGCAACTGCTGCTTTACTTCTCTTCTTTAAAATGAACTTGTCAAAAGCCCAGTTCTTAAAATTGGTCTTGTTTAGTGTTGCTGGATTGGCTTTAAGTACCTTGGGAAATTGTGGGTAAAATAGAACTAAAAGATTAAAAAATAAATCTCCACCTTGTCCAAAGGATCCTGGCATTGGTTCCAGTGCTGCTGAGCAGCCTGGCAGCTTGGGCTGGGAGAAGGGCTTGCTGAATTATGCAAGCTCCAAATGGTTTTCTTCGTGTCTTGAGGTTCCTCGAGATTCCCAAACTCATCACTCTCCTTTTGAAGATGCATCCCCGTCCCTCAGGTCACGGGAGAGAGGCACAGTCTTTCTTCTGCTTTACACCACACTTTATTTTCCACAACTATATCTAGGAAGTTAAGAAATAAAGTAAGGAAATGCTCTCTTTTATACTAGCCCTCTAGATACATGGAGTCATCATAAATCTCTTTCCTGGCCTCGATTTGCAGAGGAAGCACTTGCAGGTTTACTGAAGGAAGAGTATGGCATCTGGCTTTGGAGTTCCTCACTCTGATACAGTGCTTTTCCTATAACCTGAGTTTGTGTTTTTATTTAGGATTTGATTGTTCTCTAGATTTATTGTCTTCTGTCAGTATTTGTCCAATTATTATTTATATCAAAAAGAATATATCTGACATTATTTTTATTACTTTATTTACCTTTCTTTCTTGTTTTTACCTTTACTTCATTGGATCTGTGGCCAAAGTTACTTCTTTTTAAGAGAAGCATTGATTATTTTTGTCATCCAAATATCCATGAATTCCCAATCATTAATAACTTTTTTTTCTGTTTACATTTCTCCCTCTGGTCAATTTTCCAGTAATTTTCCTTTGCTTTCTCTCAGCACAGGTTTCTGCCATGCAGTCATATTTAGACTACCTGAAATTTCCTTTGATTGCTCCTCATCTCTTATTATCTGAGATATCCAGTTTGGAATGTCTGGCCTCCCTGAAGATGTGTGTTCAATCCTGCCACATCCACAGCAGACTTTTATCCTTCTAAGATTCATAAATTCCATTCTGTAGAGTTCACAGAGTTTGTTGCAAAGAGGGTTTAGCAGAAACTTTCAAGAATCAAATCCTGTCTGTTCTGTTTAATTACTGGAAGTAACATAATCTTTCTGTAGGATTTGAGATTTATTCCTGTGGCTTGATTCTTTTCCCCTCAGCACTCTGGAGTTCCCTGTCCAATTAGTCACTGCCTCCTCTTTCCAATAATCACCACCTTTCAGCAGTGTTTGGAAGAGGGCAGCTTGTTTGGTGCAGTTTGTAGTGAATGTGTGAGATCGTGTGAGTACCTCCAAAAACAACTTCTTGCTGTGTTGTCCTTAATCGTGGACTCATGGAATGACAGAATGGCCTGGGTTGGAAGGGTTCTTAAAGCTCGTTTTTCTCCACCCCCTGCCATGGGCAGGGACACCTTCCACTGTCCCAGGCTGCTCCAAGCCCCAGTGGCCAACCTGGCCTTGGGCACTGCCAGGGATCCAGGGGCAGCCACAGCTTCTCTGGGCACCCTGTGCCAGGGCCTGCCCACCCTCCCAGGGAACAATTCCTTCCCAAGATCCCATCTAACCCTACTCTCTGCCAGTTTGAACCCATTCCCCCGAATCCTGTAATGAAAAATTTTAATAATTTATGCTTATTCGCAGTATTATTTGTTTTTAACTTACACTAGAACTAGCAAATTAAAAGTTATATCAGCCACTACCATTAAACTCCTGTACTTGTATTTGCCTTGGGTATCTGAAGGTGGAGAGGTTGTGTGGTAGTAGGGAATGTTTGCATGGCACAGCTGAGGTCAGTAATTAACCCTACTCTCCCTCTGCCACTACTGCAGTGGCATTTAAACTCTGCTACCAAGAAGTCCCAATAAAGGCAGCCCAGAAACATTGCATGCCAGTTCAGTGTTTTAATGACCCACACCAAAGCAATGCCACTGATTAGATCCTTTGATAATTATCTTCTGCTACTTCTGTTGGTTATATTTCAGCAAAATGGACAGAATTATTTACAGGCAGCGTTGCTTTTCAAGATGTCCCTCATAGCTTAATTCCTATAAGACAGAACAAAATTTTTTGAAACATCATTTTACACACTTCCAGGAACAAAAACCAAGTAATTTTGTAAGAATGCTGGAGGACTTCACTAGAAATTTCCTTCCTCTTTTTCCATAACTCACTTATACTTTATTCCTAATAATTATACCAAAGTTATGTAAGAAGCACTATGATGTAGTATTGTTTTTGCAGAAGCTCAGTAACTGCTGGATTGAAGTTCTCTGAAGGATTTTCACCCTTAAGCCTGCAGCCTGATTTTACTTTAAAGTGCCCCACGTTGCCTTGACTTGGATTCAGACTGCATTTAGCTTTTCTAGGAGAGGATTTGTGTGTCCTTTTAAAAAGAAGGAGCTGTGGTTATCTCTCCAACTGAGAGAGGTTAATCTGTAGCACAATGTGTGTGTAATACCCAAAGAATTCTGGAAAACCCAACTGAAGGCAAATGAGAAACTGTAAGAACAGAGGCAGAAGCCTCCGTGTCTGATTATCACAGCACTCAGGGCGAGGCATCAAACAGAAACAAAACCAGGAAACATCCACCCATCTCTCTGATGCATCCATATTCTGTTGTCCTACTTCGCTGCTTTTGTCCTCGCCCAGTTGCTCAGCAGATATCTTTAACATGACTTGCAGCCCTCTGTTCTCAACCCAAACTAATATGTTCCTGTCATGCCTTTCAAAAATTTCTTTGCTAGCAAAGGCTCTGACCCAGAAATTCTCTCTCCCAGGAGAAAGTGCTGCTCAGATGCTGCTTCTCTCACATCCTAGGTCTCAGCTGGAGCAGTTGGGATGGAAATGTCTCACCTGTTACGAGTGCTTCTCTCCCTGGTGTAGCAAAAGTGTAGAATAATAAACTGCTGGGAAGTAATCCAAGTATAATGAACACTGGATAATTGCATGACTCATAGGAGACCAAGGAATGTCCACTTCATCAAAAAAACCCAAAGCTGTCCAGATTGGCAAAACACCCTTTGGGTTTTTACCTGCAGGATTTTGCTGTGCAAATATGTGTCTGAGAGGTTTATTGCTATTTTTCCACTAAATTAGATCCCTCATTGTGAATCATTCACAGTGTGATGTTTGTAATGGAACCAAACACCAAAACAGAACAAAGCTTTTAGCTGTGCAAAAAGCACGTGTGTCTCCTTTCCAGGGTTTGTTAGTCATGATCAGGAGCTGAGGAAATCTCCACTATCATCTTTCACTGTGGCTCTCTTCTTTTCTGTGCTTCGTAGCCCTCCCACGAGTTGTACAAGAATGTGTTGATAAAATATGTTTGCTCTTTAATAATCAGTAGAGTTGGCAGTTCTGTGGTGGACAGACAAGACCTCTGTCCAGCAGATGAGATCTTGGAAGGATTCAAATTCTGATAAGAAAATACATGTCATTTTTTTGGCAGCTCAGTGCTCCCTCCAAGCCCTCACTGCAAGTTAGAAGGTGCAGAAATTGAAATGCCAAGAATTGCATGATCACAGAGGAGCAGGATTCTGTTCTCTTTCCATGATGGCTCTCATTATCCAGTAAAAATCTGAACAGAAATGCAAAGGGGATACATACACAGATAATATTGTTCATGGCCACTCTGAAATCAGAGCTGATTAAA
The DNA here is from genome assembly GCA_013397815.1 of Aleadryas rufinucha. NCBI lineage: Eukaryota > Metazoa > Chordata > Aves > Passeriformes > Aleadryas > Aleadryas rufinucha. The sequence continues at coordinate 10,520 of VZTH01001653.1, forward strand.
TCCTGAGCTCTCAGCTTTCACCACAAGAAAGGATCACAGCAGAGCCTGGGAAGTTTTCTGGAGATCACCAGGGCTATGGACAGGGAAGAAGGGGTTTTGCTCTTCAAGGGTGAGCATTTTTCATTAATACTCTGAAGCATTTATACTAACTGAATCTGGTTACACACGAACTTCCAATTGATTAGTTTCCAATTCATAGTGTTACCTGATAATCTAAATTCCATTGATTTTAATAGAAGATGAGAAAAGACTGCAGAAAGCCTTGTATTCAATTTAAAAATAATTCAAAGTACAAGGAGGAAGAGAAAAACTATTTTCTCATGGAAATCAAACATAAAGTGCAATACAATTAATATAGCAGATAGCAAATATTTTTCCTTTAAAAAGTGCCCTTTTGAAATTTATACATCTATAAACATATAGATATTTCCCAATGTTTTAATATACTGCACATTGCATGATTAGAATCAATAGCGATATTGATTTGGTTTTGTGTTTTTAATTCATTAATCACAAGTTTCCTTGTAAAGATTTTACTTCCATCTTACTTCCTAGATCAGATTTTCTACCAGTGAGGCAGTTTTAATACTGCAGAGGAAGGGATTAGCACTCTGTACTAATTAGGAGACTGTCTGGTTTCAGCACCCTTTGATTTTCTGGCTGGATTGATGAGGTCGCAGCCAGGGTTGTGTCAGCAAAGAGCAGCCTGTGCTCTGGGGCTGCAGTGATGATCTGTGTGCTGTGCTTTTCTAACTGCTCCAGTGCATCTTTTGTGTTGACTTCCTCACCCAGGTTAGAGTGGTGAATATAGAAATGAAAGATACAGATCAATGAAAGGACAGTGGTCTGGGAGTTTTCAAACTGAATCTTTGTCTAAATTTAGAATAGACACCATAAATTCTTTTTTTAAATGTTTTTGCATCAGAAGTTTCCTAAAGATAGGTGGTTTTATTTCCAAGGAGAGTAAATTTTGAAATGCGAAGATGCTTAGAAAAATTGAAATATTGAGTTTTTATTCATTCAACTCTTGGTTTCCCATCCCACAGACTATGACGATTTTTAGACACTGATGTGAGAAATGTGTTTTCTTTTTCTAACATTCACTCGGGCCTATTTTGTTTTGTTTTTGCTTCTGACACATTGAAATCCATCGAATTCTATAAAGCCTCCTGGTTTAGGGAAAGGACAGGGAGCAGGCAGGGAGAAAAGGGCAAGGGAATTGCACATCTGTGATTTTGGAATGCTAATGTCCTTTCGAACACCGGTGTCCTGTGAGCTCCTCCCCGAGTGTGAAAAGGGGCTGGGGTTGCATCCTCAGCGTTTGCTGAGCTGCTGGAGGGTGCCCCTCCAAGGCCTCGGTGCTGGCAGGTGCCTCTGAGCTCTGCGATTTCCCGGCTGAGCGGCAGCCAGAGCAACGTCCCGGGGCTGGATGGGGAAGGTTTGCTGCTCTCAGCAGCTTCCTGGTGCATCAGCTCCTCCTGATGCTGGCAAGGGTCACCTCCCCTGCTGCTGCTGGCTTCCTCAAGGACTGCCTGGAGGGACAGAGCGTTTTCCCACCTCTTTGTCCCTTCCTGAAAAGCGTGGGGGGCAAGGTGGACAGAATAGCTGTTAGTCAAGCAAAACCTTCCACGGTCTGTAGGTGGAGAGAAGTGGATAGAGTGCGTGCCAGGGCGCATCTTTCCATGGGTTCAGTGTTCTTGCAGCCTTTTCCTTAGTGCCTCTGCCCAGCTGCTCTTTGGGAAAGGATGCTGGAATGGAAGGACTGCTGGAATATCTCAGTAGTTCATTTTTAGGGTCACTGGAGCCTTTTTTTTGTGAAGAAGATGGTTGAGAGTTTTGTTGAATCAAGGCCCTTGCTGAGAAAAAAAAAAAAGAGTAAAAGACTGTGAGAATTTGGCAAACATGAAAAACCCAAAGTATTTCAAAATTTAAAAAAAAAAAAAAGGGAAAAAAGGGTTTTCAGCAATCTCTGTCTTGAATGTATTAATATCAAGTTTTTATCCTCATGTTCTACACTGAGATAGTCATAAGCTACAAACACCCACCTTGACCTGCACATTTGGGACTCTTCTTCTAAATAAAGCTTATCATTCCTTGGCTAAATTACCAAAGAATCTAAATCTGTCCGTGTGAGAAGCTTTTTCCTTCCAGCTCTTCCCTGTGAGTACAATACAGGCTGAACTGCAGCAGTTTATCAAAGAGCAAACATGTCATGTGGCCGAATATGGATTGACAGACAGGAGCTGGGTTAATTTACTGCAACCTTCCTTAAAAAGTTGTGTTGAGGAAGCAAAAAGCCATTATCACACGGCTGACCTTTGCCAGGAAAATATTAATCTTTCCCCAACTCGGTTTGTTAGTACAAGTATATCAACCCAACTGCTCCCAGAAATGTCAGCAGCTAAAATAGGCAGCAACATGCTGCACATCAGAAACACTCCCAACGAGGAGAGGCTCTTCCTGAGGACACAAAGGGAACCAGGGATGGAAGATGTATCCATATGGAGGCACGCTTCATAGGCATCCATAGGGGTTCCTCGCCGTACCAGCTTATTCTCACATAGTTGGTTAATGAAATAGTTCTTAAATAATTGCCATAATTGGTTTCCCCCAAGACAGAGGAGGTATTTTAAAATCAACAAGTCAGAAAGAAGGCTGACCAGGACCACAGTTTCCAGCTAAATGAATCAATAAGGGCATTGAGATATTTGTTTTGAGAAGAAACTGCATTGTTTTATTTGTTGTTTTTTCTTCTTTTGGGTGGTGCCAAGTGTGGGATATCATAGAATCATGGAAGCATGGAATGGGTTGGGTTGGAAGAAACCTTAAAGCCCATCCAGTGCCACCCCTGCCATGGGCAGGGACACCTTCCACTGTCCCAGGCTGCTCCAAGCCCCAGTGGCCAACCTGGCCTTGGACACTGCCAGGGATCCAGGGGCAGCCACAGCTTCTCTGGGCACCCTGTGCCAGGGCCTGCCCACCCTCCCAGGGAACAATTCCTTCCCAAGATCCCATCCAGCCCTGCCCTCTGGCACTGGGAAGCCATTCCCTGTGTCCTGTCACTGCAGTTCCTGAGGAATTGTCCCTCTCTGGTTCCCTGCAGCCCCTTCAGACCCTGGAAGGAGCTGTGAGGTCTCCACACCCCCTTCTCCTCTCCAGGCTGAGCAGCCCCAGCTCTCCCAGCCTGGCTCCACAGGGAGGGGCTCCAGTCCCCTCAGCCCCTCTGTGCCCCTCAAAGTCAAAGCTGATTTAATTGCTGAACAGAATTTTCTCAGCTAAGATAAAAATAGCAGCCACTCTTACCTATGTGGGCCTCAAAAGAGTATGAAAATTGTATTATCTTCTGTCTGAGAAATAGTTAAGTCCCAGGATTAATTTTTTGTTGCTGTGTACCTGGAAAAAGAGATCTGCAGAACTGTAGACAGATTTTGATGCAAGTACAGTTGATTTGCTGTGCTGTGGGTGTGCATACCTGAAGGGTTTGGGTTCTCAGGCAGGCACAACACACCACCTGCCATGGCTCAGGTGGAAGGCAGTCCTGGATGTGCACACCCTGTTCCCTGACGGATGCCTGCCCTCTGGAGAATGTCTCCTGCACACACAGTGCAGACAGTGCTGCCAGCCATGTAGGGTGGCATCCCAAAGAACACAGTTCTGCTTAAAAGTCATAAAATATACAGCTCTTAGGAACATCTTGACACCGAGGCCAATAGAGAGAGATCTTTTGATCCAGGATCAGCAGACCAGATTTAAAACTGCATTAAATTTTTATTAGAACATATCCATATTGGAATATATCAAATAGAATTCTCTACAAGCTGCTTCATAAAAAACAGAATATTTGAAAATGTCGTGGCTTGTTACTATTTCAGAGTTAGAGGAAGGTGTTCTACAAGTGTCACTGTGCTGAACATTGTCACTGGGGGATTTGTGGTTTGAGTTTGGTTGGATTTCTTTGGAAGAACGGCTTTTTTTGGGGGTGCTTTGTTTGTTGTTGCATTTGATTTTCTTTTGGGATTGCGCTACTTTTCCTTTGGAAAAATGAGATGTGAGGGGGAGGACATCATTGCTTCCCTCCAGGAGCTCCTGAGCAGGTTTATTGTAGCAAAGGGGTACAGATCCCATTGTGGATTTGGGAGTTGTGAGAAACTGGGATGCCACACCGGAGGGGAAAGGTTTTCCTGAGGACCAGGGGAGAATGCACAGGGTTTGCTTTTGTTCTTGGTCTTGGAGTGGAACAAAATGAAACCTGAAAAGGAACGATGGTCAAGCTCGCCGTGGACAGAGGAGTTTGGTGTATGAAGCCCTGTTAATTCCTTTTGGCATCTCTGTTTGCTGTCACGTTTTTATTAAAATAAAAGGCTAAAGGATTGATTTCTTAAGTTGAAGACTCAGAAATTTGAGTCTTTTTTATTGTAGCAATGCTTGAAGATCAAGGTAGACCACAGAGCTCTGCCCACCCTGGGTCATGCTCACCAGTGTATAAAAAGTCAGGTTGGTAACGGCCACAAAGGAAGTTTCTTCTGTAAAACTGATATCTGGAAGGTTAGGAGGAAAATAAGTTTGGGGTTTTTTTCCTTGAAAACAAGTTTTCACCAAAAGAAGGAACAGATCAGAATATTAGTTAGAACAGATCAGAATATTAGTTAGTACATGTGGTCTATACATGAAGTTGAAGAAAGTGAAAATAGTTCCAGTGTTCCTCTGTCTGATTGCACTTTTTCTTCCGAGCAGCTGCTCCTCCTTTTGGTCTCCCATAATTCTCATACTTCTGAGATGGAGGGATTGAATTTAAAGATGTCAGCACTGGGGGAAAAGAGTTGTAAGTGTGTGCCAGTTCAAAGTTCTCCAGGAGATTTCTGACTTTCATTTGTAACATTATTGCATTGTCTTTTCTCGTGCAGTCTGGGGAGAGCAGAAATGCCTCTTGTGAAGGCTGTTGTGGGTGCAGGATGGAAACACCTGTCCCAGAAAAGCCCAAAACTCTTACACACACCTGCAGCAAAGACAGACAGCCATGAACTTCCACAGCAACTTCCACCTGCCCAGTCCTTCTTATTCACAAAAAAAATCCAAACAAATGAAATGACAAACCTGCACTGGGATTTCAGCATTAAATTGGCAGTGGATATAAATGTGAGTTTATCTCTGTGTTTAGTAAAGAGAGAGAAGTGTGCACCCGAAAAGTTATGGTTTGAACTTAAACTTTGTGATTTTACCTGGGCAGCCTTAATATAACTTCCATGTGTTTTAATTTATTTTTGGAACAAAATAAGATGCTTAAAACACATAAATGAGCAGATGGGAACAAGCTAGTGTTGGTTTATAATTAAACCAAATAAACTTACAAGAACTGTAAGGGCAGACTGTCTCTCCTCAGAAAAGCACATGAACCCTTCCCTTTTGGTAGCCCAGCTGTGTTTGTGTGTGCATGGAGATACTGTAAAGCATAAAAAAAAATCTCTTTTTTTGAGAGCTATTGTATTCCTAGAGCTGATCATCACAGCCATGGATGGAGACTGTGAGAATAAATAACAGGTATCCAAGGTGCATTTAATTTATCAGAGTGTGGCACACGATGGGAAAAACTGCAACTGCTTGGGTTAGTGCATTAGTGTAAAGATGGAATCTTTTAAAGAGTTAAATTCATCTAAATGTTTTGTATCCTGTTTGTTCTAACATAATTATTATGTTAATTTTGGTATGCTTTGCATATTAAGCTGAGTACATCCTAAGATACTAATGACCAGTGTGTCAGCTTTTTATTAAACAGGAAATAAACATGCTGCAGCAGCTAATTAGTTTGTTATTCATATCAAAGAAAATGAGACTGTTCCCCTGCTTTCTAATTGAATGTATTTGCACTATTTGACAAATTGCCATTTCTTGAATCAAGCAAGTGGGGGAAAGGGAGAGGCTGCAGCTCCTTTGGAAAGACTTGTGGATGGAATATATTGCGTGAATATGCAGCAGTAATAATCATTAATAATAAAGCATTAATATTTTGCTGATACTTGGGGATGTTGGCCAGCTGAGAAGTCTTTCCACATGCTTTGAGCTCTGCTCCAGGATCCTTCCTTGCTCCAGTTAATGGTGCTCCCAATCTGATGGAAATGTTCTTAGTGATGAAGTGTTTGGGGGCACACTTTGCCGGTGTCCAGCCCTTGTTCCCTGCCCTGGGATCACCAATCAACCCCTCACACACCTGAGGAAGCTCTAAACTCCATTATCTTTTGAGCTTTGATATCTTGCAGTCCAAAATCAATTTACTGTCCCTAGACAGTGAAAGCTGATAAAATACCATATTTAGTTATTGATGGCATCATTGTGCTGGGTGAAGTGAGAGTGAATCACTTCTCTACACCACATCTTGCACAAAAGTTGAGGAAGTGTCCAAGGCCAGGGGGAATGGAGCCTGGAGCAACCTGGGATAATGGAAGGTGTCTCTGCCCATGGCAGGGGTGGAATTAAATGGTCTTTAAGGTCCCTTCCAACCCAAACCATTCTGAGATCCCATGATTCTCTAACTGGCAGACTCCCCCCTGGTCTGAGGTATGACCAATGTCCCTTTTTGGTGACAAAGGACAATGCTGTACATTGAAAGCTGCAAAGGGTGATCAGAATCAACCACAGAGTACCCGAACCCATACATGAGTCACTGTCCTAAAGCTGAGGGGTGGGAGGGAGGTAATGAGCTCATTTGGGTGGAAATCAGCTTATTACTGTGCCAGCCTGTGATAGTCTGTCACAGTCCTTGCCAACACACAGTCCCTGAGTGCTCACCCACCACCTGCAGCCCCCTCTCCAAACCCAGACTGATGTCAGCCACTGGTACCTGCCTCCAGCACTGCAAACGGGGGGGATGAGCAGCCAGCCAAACCCACAGCAGTGTATAAAGACAAAAATCCCATAAAGGTTTGGTTTCTTAAACTGTATAAAACTTGAGAGGGATACTGGTGGGAAGGAATGCAGGAGGGAATAACACAGAGCTTTTAAAGAAGTTGGAGGGAGCAGTGTTTTGTAATGCAGTGAAAGAAGTAAAAAGGAAAAGGCAAAGGCTGTAAATAACTGCAACAGTCATGGGGTAAGATCAATACTGAAAACAGGGCTTCATCCAAAGCATTCATGACCTAAGAATGTGAGGGCCCTTGCTCCATCCAGAACTCACTAAACCCTGAGGAGAGTGATTTAGCTAAGACTAGCAAGTAGATTTGTTTCTGTGAGTATTTCCAGCAACAGTAGCAGCATGAGAATAATAAAGTTTAGGTCTGATATTTCAATAGATCTAGATACATGTCGACAAAGAAATCCAAGAAATGTATATTTTCATAGTTCATCTACATTTTATTACATAGATGAACTGGTTCTCTGATATTCAGGCTGCTGGGATCCTGTGCTGCATTTCTCTTCCACCCAGGCTCACAAATATTTATAACAGTAAAGGTAGCAGCATTCATTCACCTGTCAGCTGAATTTAATCGAGATCAAATGAACTTCTGAGCACTGTCTCTGTCTGAAAATTTTAGAATATCAGATTTGTCATGATAAAGCATTTTTCTGTTTCTCAACAACAACATAAAGACAGGAATTAAACAGAATTACTCCCACGGCTGACACAGGAGAGTGTCACTGAGGGTTATTGAAGCAGACTTCTGAGAGACTGATGGCTGAGGAACAGAATGAAAGCAGCACTGAAGGCACTAAACACAGCTGGGTCTGGTGGTTCTTGGTGAGTATGGTTACTTTCCACTCCATGGCCACCAATTTTAAGAATTTAAATGTTGCCTCATTAGTCTGGAAAAGTTTAATTTTTCATAGCACATTGCACAGTTCTGGAACCATCAGTTTCCACCTGTGAGCAGCAGCATTCCCATCTCTGCCTGCTGCCAGGGCCACAAAAGCAGGCTTGTCTTGATCATGATCATTTCTTGCTCATCCTCATTAACAAATAGGTTGGACTTGATAATCTCAAGGGTCTTTTCTAACCCAGTTGATTCTGTGAAACAAAAATCAGGAGATGGAACAAACAAACAAACAAACAAAAAAGGCTCTTTGGTTCAATGATTTTTTTGTTATTTTTTTTCTTATCATATGTTTTTACCATGTGATTGTATTAATTAAAATCTCTGTTGAACACTGTAATTGTTTAACAACACACGAGTCTAAATGGAATTTAGGCTGGTAACTCCTTCCTGCTTTTCTCTGCTTGGAGAGCCTCTATTATCAAGACAAATGGCTCCATCCATCAGTTCCCAGGTCTCTAAGCACAAGCTGGTGTCTGGAAATGAGGTTTAGTAAATACAAGGCTTCTCTGCCATCAGCCACTAGAAAAGGATCCCCAAAGGAATAGATGTTAACTAACATTTTCCAGTGGATCTTTGCAGCTCATTGAGTTGGATGACAGAGACTGTCCTTTGAGGAGGGAGGGGGAGAAGACATGGAAAAAATTATATTTAAAATAACCTTATTTATGATTATTCTGTTTCCATGGCCCACTCAAAAGCATCATGGACAGTTAAACTAAGTACAATATTGCATTGTCATAGAATTAAACTGATTAAAAAGAATATTGAAGTTAAACCCTGCCCCATGTTGTGATTATGAGAATAACATGATAGTGATATAATGAAAAATGGGTAATTTTTGCAGTCTCAGCTGTGTAAGGATCTGGAGCTGTGCCCTGAACCACAACCTCCTGCTGTTAATTCTTTCCTTCCTTTCATCACCAATCCCACTGGACTCATGGGCCAATTAGCAGGAGCAATAACAGATATATGAATTTTTTACTGTATTGGCTATTCCAAATTAAAAAACAAACAAATTAAAAACCCCAGTGTTGCAGAAGTGTGTGTAAAAGGTTCTGAAGCAATTTCAGAGCTAATGTGTAGAGATTAGATTGGATATTAAGTGCACAGTGACAATGCCTGGCACCTCTCAAGGCTGATGGCTCCTTTATTTAGATGTGCCCTCCTTTATGCTTGGATAGTGCTGAGGAATTTCCCAGAGAAAGCATTGGGAATTTTTTCATTGACACTCACAGGCAATCAATGGGGTCAATATTATTTAGTGACAATTACTGGAATTTAATTCTTATCAAATGTACTCTTTAGTAAAACACTGGTTTATGGGCTGGGGGTTTACAGGCATAAACAATCATGGAACAAATTCCTCCTGCAAGGACGTCAACAGAATTCCATGCCCTTCACCATTGGGGTTAGTGTTCTTTTTTTCCTTTTTTTTTTTTGTTTGTTTGTTTTGTTTGTTTATTTGTTTGTTTGGGGTTTTGTTTGTTTTTTTGGGTTTGGGTTTTTTTGCTTTTTTTTTTTTACCTATTCTGGTTTGAAATCCCTTCTTTTTGGAGGGCTATTTTCAGTGACACACTACAGATGTTTCACAGAGAATCATGAATAACTTTTGTTCACCTACTTCCCAAGGTGAGAAAGGTCGGCTTGCAACACCTTCATTTTACCACGTGAGTGTCTCAGGTGCTTCCCCAGCAGAACTGTGAAAAGAACATCCCTGCAGTCAGAGGGAAATGGAGTTTAAATCTCCTGTTATATGGCATAATTTACAATATACAGCATGAGGCTCCTAACCAGGATCCAAGAGCCTTCTCAATTTTTATGTTGCTTCCTCGTGTTCCCTGCTTTTTTACAAGGTGCACAGACATTTACAGCTCTGGAGCCAAGCACCTCTTAGAAAGATTTAACAGTTTTATTTTAGGCTCATTACTTATTTAAATCATTAATTAATGCTTGATGTAAATATTTCTATCATTGCTTTAGATTTTGCAGAGATACTGTGATTTTTCATGCACAAAATCTGAGTCCCAGCACGTATGCAGACTTCACAGAGACACATGCAAGCAAACAGTTTTCTGAGGGGTGCCACCACCATGCTGGAGACACAAATGCAAAGTTTCTCCTCTTGCACTTTCAGCTGTTGAAATGCAGAGTAAAGTGAAAGATTTGCACTTGGTGCAGCTCTGGCCAAGATCCAGGAGCAGGAGGCACATCCATAATTCCTCAGCATGTGTGGAGCCCTGCAGAAATCAGTAACAGCTCTGCAGGACCCACCTGTCCTGGGACGGGATTGCCAAGTCTGGGATGGAAAACTGGGGGAAAAAACCCAAAAGATTTATAGGTGAAGCTTTCCTACAGGTTTTTGCTTATTTCCTGATGGTGTTGCAGGGAGAACGTGCCTTTCTGTGTGTGATGTGTTCACATCCTCAGAATTATGAGCATCACTTTTACATTTCAGACCAATCCATTTTGTGACTCAGCAGGATCTGTCCAGACTGGGAGCCAGACTCATAAATCAGTTGTTCTACACATATCATACAGAAAGTAAATAAATCTCTCCAAGAGGGAACACTGGGAAAATAGAAGTTGTTATCTGTTTATTTTTACAACATTTCAGTGGTTATATACTTGAACAATTAGAGGTGTTTGTGGGTTTTTTTCATTTTATTCCTTGGTTTTCTTAATTTAAAGTAGCAACATTATCCAGAAGCTGTCTGGGTTGTTTTACATAACCTTATGTTCTCTCTCAGATATAATTCAGAGGGTTTTTTAATGGGATTTTATTTTTTTAATGCTTTTGCAATAAACACAAAACACAGTGTGTATGGTAAATGTAGGTATTGCAGTAGATAACTTAAAAAGAACTCATGAAGCAGAACTTGGCCCCAGCCCTAATTTTAAGATGTGTAGCACCCAACAAATCACACGAGAGTCTGGCATGTCTGGGCACAGAATCCAGTTTATGCCTCATGGCCAGTGGTGGTAGACTGGTAAATTAAGGACTCTTATTTGCTGAGGTGATCATAAAGGACTGGTTTTTTTTTTTCCTTTTTTCTTGAAAAATGCTGAATTCCTGTAATGGGTGTGAGTGTCACTTAAGTCTTACAAGAGCAGGCAGTGACAGGAGAAGGGGGAATGGCTTTACACTGACAGAGAATACATTTAGATGGGATCTTGGGAAGGAATTGTTCCCTGGCAGGGTGGGCAGGCCCTGGCACAGGGTGCCCAGAGAAGCTGTGGCTGCCCCTGGATCCCTGGCAGTGCCCAAGGCCAGGTTGGCCACTGGGGCTTGGAGCAGCCTGGGACAGTGGGAGCTGTCCCTAAGGTGGAATTAAATGGCCTTTAAGGTCCCTTCCAGCCCAACCCATTCCATGATTCTATGATTACCACAAAAAGATCACTCTGATAGTAAATCTAAAGTCAAAATCCATTAAAAAAACCAAACCTGTTGAATCTCAGGCACAGGGAGGGATTTTGGGGCATCCTGTGCAGGGTCAGGAGTTTGACTTGATGATCCTGGTGGGTCCCTTCCTGCTAGGATTGTCCATGACTTTGTCCATGATATTTCCAGTTGACAAGGCAGGAAGCAAAGACAGACTTTTGAAACTCTAAATAATTATAAGATAAATATGCTTATCTTAACCTCTCTTATTCAGAGATTTCTTGAAACTTGGACTCAGCCTTGTAAAGCAACACTAAAACATCCTGAATATAATGCACAGGGTGCTGTACTTGCCATATTTAACTTTCTTTTCCTGGATTGGAGTTGGACTGGTTAGAATTGGGAAAAATCAAACCTTCTTGTTATGTCCTACACTCCCTTTAACTCTATTTTTGTATTTTAGGAGTGGGGCGTGGGGTAGGCAGAATATACTTCTAAATTTTCATTAGCTTTGGGTTTAGTAAAAAAGAATCAAAATAAAAACTCACTGTAGAGGAATTAGACATTTTTTAGGCTGCATCCTCACCTGGAGTAAATAGCTATGAGTAACAGCAGTAGGAAATCTGAGCTGTGAGAATATCTGCATCCTTTATCTTTGCTTAAGGTTAGCCTGTTACATTTACTATTCGGTGATATGCCAAAAATAAAACTTTTTATTTCACTTTATTGAAATTTCTGGATGTCCTCATAAAAGCCTAAATGTTAGAGGAACAATATTAATAAGTCGTCCAGTTCTCTTTGAGCTCACACATATTTCTTGGCAGTAAAAGAATATTACATTGCACCAGCTGTGCAGAACAGAATTTGGAGTCTTGTTCTGGGTCAGTTCAAATGCGTGTGTAACAACATTTGAGTCTGGCATATGATGAGGGATCTTAAACCTTATTATATATTCTCTATAGACTTGGAGAGGGTCGCTGTGTCTGGGTTTTTTGTTTGTTTGTGGGTTGGTTTTTGTTGGTTTCCTTTTTTTTTTTTTTATTTTTAATCTGTGCCCTCATTTAGGAAACATAGGAAAACTTCAGAAATAAACTTGTGATTTACAGCTCTCTTGCAGCTGAAGTGCCTGAAAAATACAATGATCATATATTCAAATGAACTAATTTTATATAGCTAATTTTAATACTATAAAGCTTGGTTTCATAGTCTTGCAAATACATAATAATGTTTAGATAAAAGTGGTAAGTCTGATAAATAGGTACAGTTTGAATTCTTTAGTGCTAATTTCATTCACAGGGAGAACAAATATTGTCCGATTTTACAGCACTGCTTAACATTCCAACATTTCCATCAGGAAACACTTTCAGTGCTATGCAGATATTGTTAAAATATGATTCATAATTTTAAGGGTCTTTTGAAACCAAATCCAGAAACGTTTTCCACATACATCACTTTTGGACATTGCTCTCAGGCAGACTGATTCCCAGCCAGAGAGATCTTTCTTTTGTAAATCAGAAGGGAGTTGGAGGTACAAAATATGCCTCATTTATCTCATCCCTGTTTGGGATTGCATCCAGAGGGATCCACAAGCTCCAGAAGTGGCCCCTGGGAATCTCTGAGCTTTAACAGGAAAAGTGCTGGGGCTGTCCCTGGGTCAGGGCATCCCCTGGGATCAGTCCAGGCTGGGGCTGAGCAGAGGGAGCAGCCCCGGGAGAGGCCCTGGGGGAGCTGTGGGGCAGAGCTGGCCCTGCCCCGGCCGTGTGCGCTGGGACCCCAAACCCCCCTGCCCTGGGCTGAGCCCCAGCGGGGGCAGCAGGGGAGGGGGGATCCTGCCCCTCTGCCCCTCAGCTGAGAGCCCACCTGCAGAGCTGCCCCAGCCCTGGGGCCAGCACAGGAACGAGCTGGAGCTGCTGCACAGAGCCCAGAGGAGGCACCAGCATGAGCAGAGGGATGGAGCAGCTCTGCTGGGAGCAAAGGCTGCCAGAGCTGCCATTGTTCAGCCTGGAGAGGAGAAGCTTTGGGGTGACCTCAGTGGGGCCTTGCAGGGCCTGAAGGAGCTGCAGNCCGGCCCTTGGCACAGGCTCTGGCCCCGCAGTGGGGCTGCGATGGTGTCTGCAGGGACAGGAGGAATCTCAGCAATGGGAGCGGCCGGACCCGGCCCAGTTCCGGGCTCGCGGGGCATCCCCAGCGCTGCCCGGCACATCCCCACCTCATCCCCACCTCATCCCCAGCACATCCCCAGCCCATCCCCCCCTCATCCCCCGCACATCCCCCCCAC
>VZTH01001653.1:24331-43349 GCA_013397815.1 Aleadryas rufinucha
GGGGACAGCGAGGGGACAGCGAGGGGACAGCGGGGGGACAGCGAGGGGACAGCGAGGGGACAGCGAGGGCCCGGCTCGGGGTGCCGCGGGAGGGGGACACGCCAGGAGCCACCCTGTGCGTTCCAGCCTTACTAAACCACAGCACATTCCCTGAGGGGAGATGGACAAGGACAGAACAGGCTCATAAGACCGGCGCGTTTCGGTGATGCGAAATTCCAGTGGCCTCGAACAGCTCCAAGGAATTCCAGTTCACTGTTCCAGAAGGTTTGAGGAAAGAAACGTGCAGCAAGTGTTAGACTGTCTTCCAATGTCCTCTGAACTTTGGGGACATCTGTTTACACAGGAAACCCTCCAGCTCTCCACGACATCCCAGTGTTTAATCCCTATGTGGTTGGTCACCAAAGTTTCTAAAAATTCCCAAATTGAACAAGTTTTGAGCACACAGTATTAAAGAACTCCAGCTTTAATAGCACAGGGATAGTAATATTTTAAAAACTCTAGGGTTTTGAAGTCAGTTTTTGCTTCTTCACTGCTAAGTTTGCTATTGCTTTTTGAGAGGTTTATTTGTGAGTTCCTATCTATTCTAGATGCTTATCTGGCCTTATAGCCACTTTTACTCTCTGGTACTCCTTAATCAGGTTTGCTTTTCAGACTTTCACATCGGATTTTCACCACACAGAGCAAACACCTGATTTATAAGGTCTGGGTCCCTTTCATCAACCTTAAAATGAAACTTTAAGTGTTTATCCTGTAGAGGCGAAGTCTCATCTCAGTAAAACTTGAGTCATTCTGAGGAGAATGTGTCCAAACAGTGCCCAAAACTCCTTGTTCAGCAAAGCAGGTATGAGCAGTCCCTCTTCTACCCAAAAATCTTTAGGCATGTGTTTCAGCCCACTGGAAGTAGTGTGGGTTTTCTGTATTTCCTCTGAATCTAGAATATAACTTTGTTTTGCTGCATGAAGTGCTCATATGTAAAATCAATTCATGTGGTTCATGCATAGAGTGATCTTCCAGATTCTAAGAGTGTCATTAGCATCTAATCTGTCATTTCTTGGTATTAAATATACCAAATTCATTCTTTTAANGTTCTAAGAGTGTCATTGGCATCTAATCTGGTAGATATTAAATATATCTACCAGATATTAAATATCTGGTATTTAATATACCAAATTCATTCTTTTAAATAATTTCTATTGGAAGAAGGTAAGAGACTTAACCTTTCCTATGGTCTTAAACTTAGGATGTTCACATCTTAACAATGGAATTTTCTTCATGTAGCAATCAAAGCTTTTTTCATATGCAAATGAATATGAACAATTTTTTCTCACTTGTAGGAGGTGAGAACATCTTATTTTCCATTTTAATATTTTAATTATTTCTCTTGTCTTGATTTTAAATACACTTAAACAGAAAACTACATTTATTAACTTAGGTAGATTAGACCCTACTGTGTTTTTTACCTCATCTCAGTTTGTTTGCTGTGCCAAGTTCTGATGATGTCCATGTCTTTATCATGATTCATGAGCCTTTTCATCTCATTTTCTCCCCCCATCTGGTTGAGGAGGGTGAATGAGTGGCTGGGTGGGTGTTTGGCAGCTGCTCAAAGTCAAAAAATTCAATTTGAATTGTTACCAATGCACTGATGATGTTGGTGATGTTTGTTGACACACACACAAACTATCTCCTGTACCAGGCAGCCTGGAACCACAACATTTTTGGGATTTCTGGAACACTAGAAGGTGTTTGGGCATTTTATTTATGACAGACCATAAATCCTTTTAACGTAACAAGCACTGGGGGCCTTCAAGGAATATTTCAGGACAGTGTTACCCTTGGGGTAGATATGATACATCAAAAATATCTTCCTTAAATTCACTGCATAAAAAATATTTTTCCTAATCTCACCTCTCTGCACAGGACAGGTCTTTTGCTGATCTTTGGTTTTGTCACTAGATCCCAGTGCAACCCTCGAGGGGTCTGAGGTTTCAGCAGGGCTTAAATAAATGATTTCTCATAAGTGGGTAAATTCTGATTCAGTATCTGGATAACCTCACATCAACAGAACATGAACTCTTGAATGGTTTACAGTAGAAAAGAAGAATTGGGACTATTTTTTTTTCTAAAATGTCATATTTATCAAGTAAGGTTATTCAACTGTTAAGGGTTTTGCTCATTATATTTAATGGCAGTAGCATTAATCACTTTATGTTAATTAGATCAGATATGTGTGGTGAGAAGTGGAGTTGTGAGTATAATCAAAATGAATTAACTGCTTTACTTAAAGACAAATATTTGCAGAGACACGAGGGAAAACATGTGCCATGAGCAATGAACAAAAAGAGCCTGTAAATAAAATACAAACAGAAAAGAAAATATCTTATTTTGACTGTTCAAAGCTGCTTTCTTGTACTTGTTATTGAAAATTGTGTGATACAGAGTATATCATATAGAAGTGACTCCCAGAGAAGGGAGGATCAGTTAGGACACTCTAAGTTTTGGAATATTACAGTATCTGTGCTCTTGAACCTCTTCTGCAGCTTGGTAAATACTGGAATCAATCTTACTGCTGATGTTTAAGCCCAGGACACTCCCAGGCTCCCACTCCGTGGGCTCAGGATGCCCGTGGGTGCCCCTCACAGCTGGAACACCCGGTCCCTGCAGAGCAGGACTAGATCCCACAGACCCTGTGCTGGGGATGCCCGTGGGTGCCTCTCACAGCTGGAACACCCGGTCCCTGCAGAGCGGGACCAGATCCCACAGATCCCTGTGCTGGGGATGCCCGTGGGTGCCTCTCACAGCTGGAACACCCGGTCCCTGCAGAGCAGGACCAGATCCCACAGATCCCTGTGCTGGGGATGCCCGTGGGTGCCCCTCACAGCTGGAACACCCGGTCCCTGCAGAGCAGGACCAGATCCCACAGATCCCTGTGCTGGGGATGCCCGTGGGTGCCTCTCACAGCTGGAACACCCGGTCCCTGCAGGGCGGGACCAGATCCCACAGTTCCCTCTCGCTTTTCCCAAAGCAGTCCCGTTGGCGATGCTGAGCTCGCACAGAGCCCGGCTCGCAGGGTGAGCTCAGCACAGGCAACAGCTGTGGGACGGTTGCACCTTTCGCCTCTCCAGAGGAAAATCCTTCATTCAGGGATCAGGAAAACAATCCCCAGGGAACTCCCTGTCTCAGCAGGCACTGCAGTAGCCAAGGGAGCCAGACTGAGCGCTCTGCTTTCCTCTCCCTCCTCTCCAACACACCTCGTTAGCTGATTTACCTGCTGAGATGGTGCTGAAATCGCTTCTGTGAGAGGTCCAAACTGACTCGCTCCAGGTCGTGGTTCTGCTGCCTAAATCAGCAGTGTGTGTGTGTGTACAGCACTGCACCTTCTGTTGGGCAGGGCTGATCTCCCCAGGCCTCCCATAGGATTTCAGGGCTCTGTACATTCCTGCTTGGGTGTTTTCCAGCTAAACCACTGGGATCTTTAATATGATCACCTCAGCATCAACGCAGTTTATTACATTCTTTGATCCAGGAGACATTACTGCATTTTGACCGTTTGTAGGCATAGATCTACTAATTGTAGCTGTGAGCTGAGGAGGAAGGCAGTCAGGAACAGAGTGCACACACTCGTGCCTCAGAAGCAGCTGAAGAAATGAATTTGTAGAGCATAAGCAAAGTTTTGTCTTGGGAGCTGGCAGTGTTTCTCAGAATGTGCACAAGCAGTTATTATAGAGTGTGTGTGCTCCTGACAATGGGGAGATTAAGGCAGTAATTCTTGTGATTGTCACCAGCACCAGAAGAGAGCCAAGACATTGTTTTCTGCACAGTTTTGTTGCCTAACGCAACCATCATGGCTATAACATCTCCTCACTGAGGAGAAACAATATGGTTCTCACAGCACATTTTCCTCAGGGCTTGGAAGACACAGTGTGGAAATGGATCTCCATTTGCATGGAGATAAACTCCATGGATGATGATTTTCCTTCTCTTCAGTACATTTAGAGCTGACATTTTGTAATGAAAATATTATATTATATTATATCATATTATATTATATCATATCATATCATATCATATTATGGCAGGAAAGATGGCAGAGAGGAAATAAAGACTGATTGATGGGAGAACAAAGTTTTGACCATCCCCAGAGAGGAGCAGTGACCCAAATAACAGAAGACCTGGCTGGGATTTCAGAGTATTTGCCTCTTAGAGAAACTATAGGGGGAAAAAAAGACTAAATAAAATACAACGCTACAAAAGAGGTAGAAGCAGATAAATAATTCTTATCTTACATCCTCTGCAGCATTCAAATAAGATCTCAGCTTCTGCTCTTCCTGAAGCCAAAAAAAAAATGTAGCCCACCTTCTACTGCCCTATGACAACCAAGAAAGACATGTTTCACAGCAGTCTCCAAGATTTTACCCTTTTTATATTAAAAATTGGAAAGGAGTCCTACAAGTCCTGTTTTGATTTGGGTATTTAAACCAGAGGGGGTGGAAGATTTTTAAAAATCTCATTCCAAATGGACACAGAAACAGCACCTTGCATGGAAGTAAAGGGGTGCAGAAACACCAAATATTGTCATGTAATTTTGTTTTTGAAGGATGGAGAATCCTTTCTAACACAGCCAACCCTTGAAATATTTATAACACACAGCAGAAATACAGGAGTGCAAAATGTTCTCCCGTAGTTGTTCCCCCCTCAACCTTTTCCTTGTTAAGGGAGAGAACGGGTCAGAAATGACCCAAACTCACCAGTGGCCGCGCTGTGTTCATCCAGGGGACTGGACAAATGCAGATTAGAATTGGATGCCAGAGCAGGCTGGCATTGGGCAGCTGCAGTTGCTCCCAGCCCAGCTGCCTGCCTTGTTCTCCTGATGAACAATCAGCTCACCCCTCAGCTGGGTGAGATTACTTCATGAAGCAGCTCTTGAACCAGCAGAGAATTTCCCCTCTTATATTAAATGAAGGAGTCTTAAAATTCCTGTTTAAATCTGAGGGGGTTATAAGAAAGGGGACAGAAGATTTCTTAAAAACTTCACTACAAAGCAGGAGACAGGTGAGGAATCATAACGGGTGTGAAGGCTGCTGGGGAGGAATAAGCAGCCATCTATTTTCCGAGTTTCAGTATTTGCAGTTTGAGGAAATAGGGGCTCTCTTTGCTGTCAGGTGAGGGATAATTCAAACCCTCTCAGGTGTTTTGGAGGTGCAGGGACAGGAGGGAGGTTCCTCTAAGATGAGCTGTTCCCCCCAGGGCCGTGACTACGCTGTGAAGGTGCTTTATTGTACAGGAGAAATTCACAGGGTATTTCCCAGGGGTGCCTTTAGTATTCCACATGAAGGGGATGCAGACCGAGATAAATTCACCTGTGCAAATGAGGAAGGGAGGTGTGAATTTCTCTCTTGCTTTCTTTGTGCTGAATCACTTCATTGGCAAACCCCTCTCCCTCCTTGCCTCCCCTCTCCAATCAGGGTTATTTATTCCTGTCAAGCCTTAGGTAAAATGTGGTGTTTTCTATATTTTTAAAATTTTCTTCCTTTTAAGACTTTCATTGTTCAAAATACTGTTAACTCCTACTTCACTCTTTTATTTGTTCAAGAAGGACCAGCCAGCCTTTCATTTTCATGAGAGCATTTCACTTTTGACATGGTTTTCTTGGTTTCTCGACTAACGAGGAGACCACAAAATGGCCCTCAAATTTGAAAGAAATCCACATTTGTTTGTAAGGACTGCACAGCATTCTGTATCAGTAAATATTTATCACTGCCCAAATAAGATTCTGCTGGAGTAAAGCAGCGATTTTATTCACGTGAGCATCCACCAAGAGACTGAAGTGATTTGTTAAAGTCAAGTCAGCAAAAGGAACACCTGGAAGAAGACAATAATTAGATTTGTGGAGAAAACAAATATGAGATAGTTTTGGTCCCTCACACAGTCCTGCATCTGTGTTTCTTTCTTTTATTGAAGGCTTTGTGTGTTTGCTGGATGAGTTATTGCCCCTCTAATCGCCACACCATTGGTTGCCAATGATCTTGGAGCCCACCAGTTGTATTGGGCTGCTGCTGGATTTGTCCAGGGAACCTGGAGTTTCTTCCAGGAGGGCTCTGAACGGCTCCAAGGGAAAACAGGAATCGCGGCGCTTCTATTTTTCTTCTTCTTTCCCCCTTTTTCTTTTTCCTTCCTTGCTTTTCTTTCACATAAAGGTCTAACGTGTGGTCTGAGGAGACAGCAAGAGATGTACAACATTGGCTTCTTTTTTCACACACTGAAAAACCAGCCCTTGTACTGCCACTCATTATAAATTTACATATCAGCCAACAAAGGTGGAATATATTAAAAGCTATTTTCTGCCTGTGTCACAGTACATTTTTATTTTTATCCTGGTTACTTGTGTTGGTTTTTTTTCATGACTATTTTTGGTCCTAGATATAGGCCCGTAAACTGCTTTAATCTTTCCTTCAGGAATAATTTAATCTTGGGGAAGATGTTCTCTGACATCATTCATGACTTTTTAATGTTCTCGGTCAGCCCGTGGAATAGCTTTGGCATTTAGAAGATCTTTAAGTTGTTAATTACTGTGTTTCCAAATTCCTCCATGAGTGTAATCTCTATAAAATATCACATATCATAAAAAAGGCAGAAAACTTATTTTCAAATTAGGACCTTTAATACATCAGTAAATTTTGATGACAGTGCTGTAAAAAGCCAAACTTTCCTGTGCAATAACTTCTTTCACACGTGTCTTACTGAGCTGCTTATGAGACAGCTTCAAAAGAATAATGATGGTAGATCAGATGTAAGCAGCCTGGAATGCTCCTTGACAAAGGCTTCTTCCAACTGCTGCATCCTGACTGTTTGCAACCATGTCCTGTGCACAAAAAAACTACCAGGCACTGAAAATGTTAACGATGCTGTGCTCTGCTCCTGGGTGTTCAAATACTACCAGCACGTGGAGGATGCTGTTTGGTTTTGTGTGGGTTTTTTTAATCTGGTAAAGAAATATCTTTCTGATTTTATTATTGTTATTTTATACACTGACAGTATTAATTAGTGCATCAGGCCGGAGAAAAGAGCTCAGTACTGGAATGTATTTATAGTTGTAATCAAAAGGTGCATTAAGGACTATGCATAGATATAGATCTGCTTTTGTACAGCTGATACAGGATCCCAGAATGGTTTGGGTGGGAAGGGACATTAAAGACCATTTAATTCCACCCCTGCCATGGGCAGGGACACCTTCCACTGTCCCAGGCTGCTCCAAGCCCCAGTGGCCAACCTGGCCTTGGACACTGCCAGGGATCCAGGGGCAGCCACAGCTTCTCTGGGCACCCTGTGCCAGGGCCTCCCCACCCTGCCAGGGAACAATTCCTTCCAATATCTGGCACGAATTTCCCCTCTGTCAGTGTGAACCCATTCCCCCTCGTCCTGTCACTGCAGCTGCTGAGGAATTGTCCCTCTCCATCTTGCCTGTAGCCCTTTCTGATACTTAAAGGGCTTCAGCCTTCAAACTGTTATCAGTCTAATGCCTTTCTCTGGAAGCAGGAAATTATTGATCTGGATCACTTGAAGATTTTGATTTTGTGGAATGGGAGTAATCTCATGTAACTGGAGATGTTCATAAATTAGATGTCACCTGAGGAATGGGTGTCATTGGAATAGTCCTTGAGGCTGCCTTTACTGCAGTTGAGCAGTAGGAAATTTGTAGCATAACTTGTGTGACCATAAGACACTCACTGAGGATGACATGGATCATGTGGAAGGGGCCCATTTCTTTTCTTTAAAGATTCCAACTCTCAAGTCTCTGACTTTAAAGCAGTGGAGAAGAGTATCTGGGCCATGGATGTGTATATCCTGAAAGTTAAACTCCAACTGTTTGGTTTGGGGACTTGATAGAACTCAGTTTTTCTGTTTCACCTGCCTGTGACAGTTGACTGCAGGAAGATTAAAATCCCTTGGACAGTGGAGATGTGTTGTTCCTCCCATTAGGAGCAGCACCAGAGCCCATGTGGGTGCAACAGGAGCAGGGGAAGAGCACAGGTGGGGCAAACCAGGAACTTCACAGCAGTGACAAGCACGAGTGAGGCTGTACTGATCCTCCCAGCAGAACATCAGCTCCCTGAAGAGGCCCTGCAGGAGTGGGAGCAGGAGATGAGCCCAGGTAAAGAGCAGGACAAGTATCTCCAGAGAGAAGAGGCACAGCTTATTCAGCAGCAGGACTTGCAGCAGGACTTCTTTATGTTTAGTAGGACTAAATAACAACGGCTGTATAACATTTGCACCCTCAGAACACTCACTGAGGTGCTGAGCCCTGTCTAACACTGATGTCAGAGGCTCAGCTGCACAAACCTGGCTTATCCAAGAAGCACAAAGGCACTGTAATTGCAACCCTTTAAATTTTCAGCACCATGATTTGTTTTAGTTAGGGCTCTCCTTTGAGTACTTAAGCCTTGCATATACATTTTTAATTTCAATTGCTGCAGTGAATTGTATTATATACCTCCTAAAGATATAATATAACAAAGTATCACAGTTTCGTGCATCAGTTACAGATGCACAAAATATAATTACACATTACCTCGCAATTTCTTTTCCAGTAAAATTACTCAACTTGGAGAAAACAGCATTAGCAGCAATAGAAAGAAATTTTATGAGGATTTATTTAACTTCTTCTGTGCATGTTCTAGTTGTTCTTTCTATTGATTGTTACTTAATTGCTATTAATCACTGATGTTCTAACACAGCATTTTAGCTTGAGATAAACAGAATTTACTTTATCCTTGGATCCAGTCCTGATATTTGTATTCATGAAGTAATAATAAATAAAATGTAGGTGCTCCTCAGGAGGAGTCCTGAGTGGGAGAGGGGTTAAGATTTATCCAGAACTGTNTAAAGAAATATCTTTCTGATTTTATTATTGTTATTTTATACACTGACAGTATTAATTAGTGCATCAGGCCGGAGAAAAGAGCTCAGTACTGGAATGTATTTATAGTTGTAATCAAAAGGTGCATTAAGGACTATGCATAGATATAGATCTGCTTTTGTACAGCTGATACAGGATCCCAGAATGGTTTGGGTGGGAAGGGACATTAAAGACCATTTAATTCCACCCCTGCCATGGGCAGGGACACCTTCCACTGTCCCAGGCTGCTCCAAGCCCCAGTGGCCAACCTGGCCTTGGACACTGCCAGGGATCCAGGGGCAGCCACAGCTTCTCTGGGCACCCTGTGCCAGGGCCTCCCCACCCTGCCAGGGAACAATTCCTTCCAATATCTGGCACGAATTTCCCCTCTGTCAGTGTGAACCCATTCCCCCTCGTCCTGTCACTGCAGCTGCTGAGGAATTGTCCCTCTCCATCTTGCCTGTAGCCCTTTCTGATACTTAAAGGGCTTCAGCCTTCAAACTGTTATCAGTCTAATGCCTTTCTCTGGAAGCAGGAAATTATTGATCTGGATCACTTGAAGATTTTGATTTTGTGGAATGGGAGTAATCTCATGTAACTGGAGATGTTCATAAATTAGATGTCACCTGAGGAATGGGTGTCATTGGAATAGTCCTTGAGGCTGCCTTTACTGCAGTTGAGCAGTAGGAAATTTGTAGCATAACTTGTGTGACCATAAGACACTCACTGAGGATGACATGGATCATGTGGAAGGGGCCCATTTCTTTTCTTTAAAGATTCCAACTCTCAAGTCTCTGACTTTAAAGCAGTGGAGAAGAGTATCTGGGCCATGGATGTGTATATCCTGAAAGTTAAACTCCAACTGTTTGGTTTGGGGACTTGATAGAACTCAGTTTTTCTGTTTCACCTGCCTGTGACAGTTGACTGCAGGAAGATTAAAATCCCTTGGACAGTGGAGATGTGTTGTTCCTCCCATTAGGAGCAGCACCAGAGCCCATGTGGGTGCAACAGGAGCAGGGGAAGAGCACAGGTGGGGCAAACCAGGAACTTCACAGCAGTGACAAGCACGAGTGAGGCTGTACTGATCCTCCCAGCAGAACATCAGCTCCCTGAAGAGGCCCTGCAGGAGTGGGAGCAGGAGATGAGCCCAGGTAAAGAGCAGGACAAGTATCTCCAGAGAGAAGAGGCACAGCTTATTCAGCAGCAGGACTTGCAGCAGGACTTCTTTATGTTTAGTAGGACTAAATAACAACGGCTGTATAACATTTGCACCCTCAGAACACTCACTGAGGTGCTGAGCCCTGTCTAACACTGATGTCAGAGGCTCAGCTGCACAAACCTGGCTTATCCAAGAAGCACAAAGGCACTGTAATTGCAACCCTTTAAATTTTCAGCACCATGATTTGTTTTAGTTAGGGCTCTCCTTTGAGTACTTAAGCCTTGCATATACATTTTTAATTTCAATTGCTGCAGTGAATTGTATTATATACCTCCTAAAGATATAATATAACAAAGTATCACAGTTTCGTGCATCAGTTACAGATGCACAAAATATAATTACACATTACCTCGCAATTTCTTTTCCAGTAAAATTACTCAACTTGGAGAAAACAGCATTAGCAGCAATAGAAAGAAATTTTATGAGGATTTATTTAACTTCTTCTGTGCATGTTCTAGTTGTTCTTTCTATTGATTGTTACTTAATTGCTATTAATCACTGATGTTCTAACACAGCATTTTAGCTTGAGATAAACAGAATTTACTTTATCCTTGGATCCAGTCCTGATATTTGTATTCATGAAGTAATAATAAATAAAATGTAGGTGCTCCTCAGGAGGAGTCCTGAGTGGGAGAGGGGTTAAGATTTATCCAGAACTGTGAGGTTTAAAAACTCTTCCAAAATTAGTCCTATAATCAACATTGATCTATTTTCACCTCTGACATCAAATACTCCAAACCTTCCCCTTCCTGCTTTTGCAATATCTGAATAAAAATCCTTTTTTATACTTAAAAAAGATTATTTAGGAAAAAGCCCTGTTTTGCCGAGAGGTAATGTTTGCTGAGTATCAGCAGCAGAATAGGATGGGTAGAGTTTGCTATAAAAAAAGGAAACTATAAATAATGGGAAATAAATCACAGAGTTAAAGAGGCAAAATAGCAAAATGTGAACTTCTGGAAAGTCACTGGTTTTATGCATTTGAGTGAAGTAACTTCAGAATACTGAGGGAAACTATTCCCAAGCACCCTGATGGGATCTGTTGGAGTGAGAACAATGAGGGGTCATCCAAATTTGAGTCATAATTGACCCCAGTGTAACATCCATGTGCTTCCTGACAGGTGAATAAAATTCTGAAGAATTGAGAGAGTTAAATCCTGGGGGGGGAAAAAAAAAAAAAGCCATAGCCATATCAGGCACTGTACTTGCAAAAACAGCAAGTACTTTCTATGTGTCTTGTGCTACAGAAAAATTCGATTTTTTCACCCCTCTTGTCACAAGAAAGAAGAAATGAAAATTAAATGAGATTTCTAATATATAAATAATTTATCTGGTTATAATTGCAGGTTGTTCATAGCACTATAAAAATCAGAGATTGTTCAGGTTATGTTTTTGTTTGATTTGTGCTCACTGATATTTGAGACATTCAGTTCCTGAAGTCAAGAATTCTGACCTGCTCTTCAGAGTAGGACAATGCGTTGTTATGAACAATTTAATTTGAATACGTAGAGATCTAAAATTTAGTTTAAATGCAGCCATATGCAGCTTCAAATATAATATTTCTCTTTTTCTCCCAGTTCTGGTCAATAATGAATGAGTTTTAGAATTTAAATCAAGACACAGCAGAGTTCTTGTGATGTATTATTGATAAAGCACACTTATTGTAACAACATTTTCCGAGGGAAAACACATTATTTGTTGGATCTGTTAATGCAAACTTTAACATATATCTATATTAAGCTTATAAAAATAATTTTCAGTACATTGGAGGAAGGTTTGTAAGCAGCCTTTTAAATAATTAGATGAAAAAATGCAACTTATTACCTTAATGAATAAAATATTATTCTTTGAGTAGGCCTTCAATTCACTTTCCCATATGGCTCAAGGAAAAGTCCATGATTATAACAATGTATTTCAGCATATAACAACCAGAAATATTTAATAGAATTTTAAGGAAATGGTTTTTTTCTTTCCTTTCCTAATGGCTCATTGAAGCTGCATATGGGAAATTAGAATTTCCAGCTACAAAAAGATAAAGGAGTTTCTTTTCCTTGTCTTACTATTTCTAGTAGCGTTGAAATCCAAATGTACTTTCAGAACTCTCCCCTCGACACCCGAACTCCAGCAGGGGTTTGTTCCTGTGGGAAATATATATATTTTTTAAATATACAAACCTTGATATTGTGTGGGAGATACACCTTGATAACACAAACCTTCAAGTGCTCTGGTTGCCCAGGTTTTAATATAATTCAATTACTTTGGGAGCAGGTTTTACAGCATTAACAGATTTGTGGATTTTAATTTGCCTTGGCTTGGGTACTGCTGACAACTTGAGCTCTTAACTGAGGGCATCATTTGGAATTGGGATTTCATATCTTTGAGAAGCAATCAGGAATGAGGAGTGAGTTTATTAATTGAATATACCCAGGCCTGGGAAGTTCAGTCAAGGGAAAAATCTAAAGATAGATAAAAGGGGGTGCAGCAAGACACATTTGCTCTCCTTAAACAGTTTGAAAATAGGGAAGACAACCAGTAGTTTGGATCCAAGTCAGGAGAAAAAATATTTAATTATGTTATAACAGGTTGTGAGTATTGACATTCACAATTCTGATTATGCATAAATTTATGTAAATGAGTAACACAAAGAAATTAAGAAAATAATGTAAAACCTCCTGTGTTTGTGGTTATAGGGTCAGGCAGGAAAACTTTGTAGCTCATGGGAGGAGTGAATCTTTTTTTTTTTTTCTCTCTGCTTTAAATTAATTTTTATTTTCTGCCTTTGTGATCAGATAATCTTTCAATCTTTTCAACATTAAGTTTCATTGCACAACTCATAAGTTTTTCCTGTGTGTGGGCTGATTAGTTTAATAGCCTGCCTTGGTACAGAGAGATTTACAGAGAGTCTGCAGGCTGGGCAAGCTGGGAGCTCTGTGGAGGGCTCCAATGCAGAGCTAGGATTCCCTTTGGCTTCTTTCAGCAGGCAGATTTTCCCTATGGCTTGAATTTTATATCTATATGTAACTAGAAAATTAATATTAAAAAAAAAAATTGTGCTGGGACTGTTCCGTTAGTCCAGTAATGGGATGCTGCATAGTCAGGACTGTCCACGGAGCAGGGAAATGCACAGGATGGCCTTGGAATCTTTAAACATTGATAGTAATTGAAGGGTGTTTGGAAAGAGTTTCTCTGCCTAATTTTGAGTAGACTTTTAGTTTTTAACCAGTTATTCATACTGATAGCTGGTTGAATTCTTTGTGGCTGTGTGTGTGAGGAGCACTGCTGGCAGGAAGAAGCAGTGCTTCCAGTACTAATCCAAGCACTAAACGTTTTTAAATGTCATATTTTTCAGCTACGAAGTTGTCTTTAAGATATCCACGTGCCTCTGATTTCCATCAGCTGAAGCCACTGGGTTTGTTTCCAGTTAGCTGGAACTGCAGCGGGAGTTGCATTTCCAACCTAAACAGATAAATCTGCAGCCGTTAATATCAAATCATATCTCATTATATTTACAGGGATAATAAGACATGGATGGCTGGCTGGTGCAGCCTCAGAAGTGTGTTAGCTTTCAGCGTGCTTGGCAGTAGTTAAATGGGAATGAACAGCATCAGGAGGGGAATTTTGCGCTACTCGGGAAATCTTCCTGACGTGGAGAAAAAAGTTAATTGCAGCCCTGCCTCATTAATCAGATCTGCCTGGAGTTAAGGAAGTGTCACCTAAGTATGTTTTGCTCTCTGCTGTGTGCTGCTGCTGAAGATCCTGACATGCAAAACAGAAGTAATTGGATTTGTGCTCAAAGGCAAAGCAATGAGTTGGAACGTGCTTTATGAGTGACCTTTGTGGGGACTGCCCAGGGCACCTCCATGTGGTGCCTGTCACCACTAATGGTGGCTGCAGACTCAAGGTTGCTTTACCAGGCACACACATGAATTGCTTTGCCTGTGTCTAATATGCCATGGATCATGCACACAGTCTCTGAATTATGGCAGGGAGCAACAGCCTGGAATTAGGGAATTTTCCAGGGGGACCCCTGGCCTCTCTGTGCCGGTCACTGCTGCTGTATCTCCTGAAGGTCCAAACTAAAATCCACCTCTTAACATGCTGTCCCAAGACTGTGATCAGGATTTCCCAGATGAGGGAATGAACCACACTTTGGCCATTGCTTTGGCTGCGTTCTGGGGGTGTTTATAACTCCACAAGGAAAAGCTGTCCAAGGAACTGGCTTCCCTGGGAAGTCCATGGGCAACCCATAGTGCATCTTACTGTTATTGTACTGTCACCCAATAAACCTTGAGCAAAGCAGACATGAACCACTAAACCTGGGTTGTGGTAAGCTCTGCTGTGACAACAGGATGGGAAATCATATTCAAATCCATGCATGAAGTCCCAGATAAAGCAGAATAGGATCATCATAACCTTATGTAAAGTCTGTGAACACAAACAAATTCCTCGATTTAGCTCCTGCTTACACTTCACTGAAAGCCCCAGGAGTCCCTGGGCTTGGACTAACTCTTGTCAAGTCCTTGTTACTATTCTTGAAAAAAATATTTGTCTTTCTAATCTTTCACTAAAGAAATTTAGATGTTTTATGTGAAATCCTTACAAGGCCACTGATTTTTTCCATAGGAAATTGTGATAGTATTGTATAAGCTTATGAAACTCAGGAGTCAAAAGTGTAGCAGCAAATTCCAGGAAACGGGTACGCCAAAGAAATGGAGAATGTGGGTGATATGAGGAGTTCTGATGAAAATCAAAAGGAAAAGAAGAAAACAGCTGCAGTCTGTGTCCTTTCCATTTTGCAATAACTAAAATGGATGAGGATTAAATGACAATTACGGCAGGGAGGGCTTGTGTGCTGTCAAGTTAAAAAAAAGAATGAAGAGTCACTAATGTATATGAGCAGAACTTTTGCCAGTAGTTTATGTTCAAACATTTAGTGTCATGTTCAGAGCTCACTGGAAATGTGGCTCTAAAGGAGATCTCAGTACTCTAAAATATGTGTGATGTGCCTGGTGTAGTGTAGGAAGTCTGTGTTTGCACCCAGTTTCTTTAGAAATCCAAAGAAACATTCATAGCATAGAATTCCTATTGAGTTCCTGCAGTTCAGGAAAAGAATAGCAATATTTAACTGAATTTCACCCCTGATACCATTATTTTTGGCAAAATCCATAAACAGTGATTCCTAAAGGCAACACCTCCTCTCACTTTTCCTGGCTTCTCTTCCTTGAGAATCAAATGTTGTTGAAGAACTGGAATGCTCTACTGCCGTGGATATGGTTTGGCCAAATCCCAGTGGGATAAGGCAGCTTTTTAGCAAACAGAGGAGGAATGAGACACAAATTATTATGCACTGCTAAAAGCAATGCCTGATGGTTTGGATAAACAAAAGTTAGGGCTGTTAATAGCCAAGGGAGCAACTGTAATTTAGGTTTTGAAAAGACGATAAACCAGAGGAAAGTAATTTGGAAATAAACAAACAAATCTGGTAACAGAATATCTGAGAAGTATTTTAAACTGCTTATCACTCAGCTGTGCAGAGTAGATGTCTAATCTCTCCCACTGCCACAGCTAAAGATTTAGAGGATTTTGCACAAACCTTTTCTGAGTCTTTAAAGACATCTAATTTAGTGAATGGCAAAGGATTTGTGGCAAGAGAAAAATAAATCATTTCAGCCAAGTTTCCCAAATCGGGGTTATTGGTTGATAGACATCAGGACAGGATGGTTGGGACAGATCTTGCTTGTCCCCTTCACCCCAACCCCTTCATTCAAAGCCTCATGAAGTTTAACAAAGACAAACTTGCATGCAGAAGGAATCATGGAATGGTTTGGGGTGGGAGGAACCCCAAAGCTCATCTTGTTCCAACCCCTGCCATGGGCACCTTCCACTATCCCAGACAGCTCAGAGCTCCATCCAACCTGGCCTTGGACACTTCCAGGGATGGAGCAGCCACAGCAAAGAAAATTCCAGTTGGACACAGAAAAAAGCCTTGTCACCATGAGAGCTGCTTGGAGCAGGACCCAGACAGCTCAGGCAAATCTCCATCCACAGAGCTTTTCAAAACTTTTCTGGACAAGGCCCCGGATAACACAATCCTACTTTGAAACTGCCTCTGCTTTGAGTGGGAGGTTGGACTGGATGATTTCTGGAGCCTTCTTCCAGCATAAATTTTCCTCTGGTTCTAAGTGAGCAACTTCAGTGACTCCGTGGGCTTCAGTTTCAAAAGGGGTCTTAGCGTTTAGAGGCTGCTGAGGGCTGGTTTGATCCCTCTCTCTCAGCAGACACACAACCAAGTTTATGGCAAATCTCCTCGTTTAAATTATGAGTTGCATCTATCCCAGTGTGGTTGATGCTGTTAAATCTAATTAGTGTAATTTTACTGGGGAGTTTTAAGAGACTGTGGCAAATGAGATTTTTTTTCAAATGCCCTCTAGAAATCTCACATTTATTTCCATCATGGTGCAGGTTATAAAAAGCGACAGGTAGTGAAAAAACAAATAAGCCTTGCACTTATTTTTGAGTGCATCAGCTTATTCAGGCTAATGAACTATTAAGGCTCATTTGTAGGATAGTTTTGTTATCATTTTCCACCTTTTCAGAATCTCCACATGGGCTTTTATCCAGGGCTGCTTTTTCTCTTCCCTATGACTTTAAAACTGTCTTTGCCTGTCAGTGTTGTGTTGGTGGTGTTTTGGCAGCTCCAGGCATCCCTCATCTTTTCCCCATTTTTCTCAGAAATGTCAGCACTGATTTATTAATTTACTTTGAAGATATTGGGAAACTCCGTCTTCCCTTAAATTCTTTATTTTATCTACCTCTATCTTTTATTTTATCTACCTCTCCATAGATGGATTTTCTTCTTGTATGTCAGCTTGTAGTATTGCTAATGTACAGTTCAGTTTCCTCCGAGCTTCCCTTACTATCATGTCATTGCTGCTGTGTTTTGCTATGATAGAACTCCAGTAATGCTTTTTTGCTTAGTTTGTTTTCTTTTTTACACTGACAATCTTAAAATGTGGAACCAACAGACCTGTAGGTGCAATGCCTGATGGATCCTCACACAAGCTATTCCACAATAAGAGGGCAATATTCCTTTTTTTTTGGTCACAGCTTTCATTTCTCATTAATATTCTACTAAGATACCTGTAAATTATTCCAGTTCAGTGTTCAAATGCCAGTCATTCCTTGTAGTTAATTTTGTATAATTATATATAACTTAAATAACTTGGGGTGAGAAAAAGGAGAGTTCTGTCTATAAATCAGACCAGACACAATGGCCTAACAATACCAGGGGTAAATTCTGACTTTCTCCAGTCAGTGTGCAGAGCTTACATTGCTGTTCAGAGGTGTAACCATTTCTGTTGATATTGCACAAAATATAATATTTGTTTTCTGTCTCCACAATCTGAAGATGATCTTTCTCTTGCTGTGTCTGCATATTTTAGACACAGATTTTCCAAGAAAAGCAGAATAATACAGTTGCAAGAGAAGATCATTTGCTTAGTGCATTAAATAAATTTTAAAGGAGTGCCAAACCATATCCAAGTTCAGGACTTGTGTCTAGAATCAAACTTAACTTACATTATTGTGATCTCTATCAAAATAAATATTTAATAAGCTAAGCTAAGTCGAGCATTTCTAAATATATCTTGGGGCTTTTTATTTCCTCTGGGAAAAGAGAGAAGTGTTTGGCAAGAGTTCTCAAATGGATAACTAAGCAGTGTCTTATTTTGGTGCCAAAGGCACCCTGAGGGGCTTGGCCAAAATGATTGAAACAGATCCTGGGAGAGCAGCAGGACAGGTCAGGTCTTCTCGGCCCCTGCTTGAAGGGGAACTTTGCTCAGAGACCGGCAAGAAAACTAACAGTGATGTTGGTTTGGTTGTTGGGTTTGGATTTTTTAGTTTCTCTTCATAATATTTGACAGTTGCTGGAATCCACAGAGTCCATGTGAATCTCAAATTGCCTGGGGCGGGGGGGAGATAAAAAGGGAATATTGTAGGTGTTAGAAACGTTTATTTTTAACTTTTTTTTTTTTTTAATAGAAAGGAAATCCCCAAAATTTTCCTTTTACATTTCAAGTTTGATTCCAGTATAATGATGAGGACAGAGAGGAATTTATAATGTGTCAATTCATGGAACTGATGGCAGTAAAAGGGATCTTAACTGCTGTGTCTTGGATAATGCCACTTGTGCCTGCTGACATCATCCATGGTCAAAGGTAGATTCTTTAGAGAAACTTTACAAAGTTCACAACAAAAAACCTTTCAAAATCCACTATTCTGTACAGTAAAATGATTTCTACTTCTTTCCTGTAAGTTTTTCATCTAAAGGGTGGGCAGTATTTCCAAATAAGGGGTAACACAAAGCATTTTTGTGAGGCTTTTGAGTAAAGGTGGAGGACAAATAGTTGTGAAACACTTTCACTTATGGAAAATTGTTTTATTTGGGTTTAAAATTCCGCCTGTGCTACAAGAATACTCTGAGACATCCTGTGGAAGTGGATCTGTTAAAACACTGGGAAATCAGGACAACATGGAATGTAGCTGCTATTTTTTGGCAGGATACACCTTCATTTTCTATTGTTCCCTCCCTGATAATAATAAACAGAGGGGGAAAAAACCCTTTAGGAGTGACAAGACTGCATGGAAATTAGGATTAATGTAGTTGATTTACATAATGTTAACATTTTAAAGCAAATGTGGGCTGTGTATTCCCTGCTAGAAAGCAGCCAAAAATAGAGGCCTTCCTATTGTACCCTTCTACATTAATTATGTGGCTACTCTGACAAGAATTGCTTCCCCTAGTACTTAATATGTCAAGGAGTATTTATGTCTGGAACCCCTCGCTGTGGCTTTGCAGTTGAGAAGTGTCTAAAAAAAAAAAAAAAAAAGCGAAAAAAAAACAAGAGATA